>JBBPUI010000024.1:0-59612 GCA_038094615.1 Heimioporus aff. retisporus | reverse complement strand
AGCTCGCGACCGCGGGCGTGTCGGGCGTGTCGTTCGGGGGCGTCTGCGGGGGCGAGGGCTCCACGGGCGGGCTCTCGTGGGAGGGCTCCTCGATCACGACCGTCGGCGGGGACGCCGGCGCAGGGGGCGGCGAGACGGGCTTGTCGACGAGCGAATAGCGCTTGACCGAGGCGGGGACGGGCGCGGAGGGCGGCGTCATCTCGGACGGTGGGGCCGATGCACGTGCACCGACCGCCGCCTCCGGTTCCTGTGGCCGCGCCGGGGGCGGTGGCTTCTCGACCGGGGCCGGGGGCTCGTCGTCAGGCTCTTGGAACACCGGGGGCGGGGTCATCCGTGCCTGCGCATCGGACGGCTTGGACGCGTGCGAAGGTCTCGAGCTATGCCGCGTCGTCGCCTGGGTGCTCTCCCTGTCCCCCCGCTCGTCCTCCCCTGGACCCTGACTCCTCGCCAGCTGCGACCGCCTCGAGCGCGTCTCGTCCTCGTGCTTGTGCCGGTCCGCCTTGGACGACCGCGAGCTGGTGCGGGCGTGCCCCGAGCGATGGCGTGCGCTCGACTGCTGCTCGGACACGATCCGTCTGTACATGGACTGCTTGGTGCGCAAGCCCTGGAGGAGGCGCGTGATGATCGCGCGGACCTTGGGTAGATATATCGCCAGATTGTCTGGGTTGGCGTCTTCGGCCAAACAGGTTTCGAGCACGTCACGGAGGTCTTCGGGGATGGACATGAGGTCGCTGGGCACGTGGGGGGAGGGTCAGTGAACACGAGGGCAACACGGGTGGGCGTGGGTGCAGGGCACGCACGTCATGTCGATATCAAACGAGGCAAAGGCAGCGACGGCCGCGTTGAAATCGTTGCCCAGACGGACGTAGACATCGCTGATCTGGGATTCGGTCAGTTGGAGGTTGCTCCACATGGTGAGCGACTCGAGGAGCTGCTTGATGGCGACGAGAAGCCGCGTGACGGCCGATTCGACGGCAGGCTGGAAGAAAGCGTGATCAGAGGTGCGATCAGCGTGAAATGTGGGGGTGCTTGCATGCGCAGAACGGCCTGAGCGTGACGAGTTGGAGGACGAGGAGTGGGTCGAGGTGACCGAGTGGTTCTCGCGACGGGGCTTGTGTCCATCGTACGGGGGCGGCGGTGGCTGCTGGGAGGAGGTCGAGGAGGAGGAGGAGGAGGAGGCCATGATATGGGCAAGGGTGGCACTTTGAGCTGGAACGGAACGAAACACCGGCTGTGGGAAATTCGAGATTCGGTTCTACTACCATTACAAGAAGTACACGAGTAATTATTAAAGTTTATCTGCCGTACGGCGGAGCACCCAGCCCAGCGAGCACGGCCACGTCCAGGACCTCGTCGTGCTCGCTGCGCTTGTACGTCTTGATCGTCTCCCCATAGTCCGAAATGTCGTAGACCCGGAACCGTCGGTCAAACCTGCGAGGGCCATCAGACGAACAATGACGTGGCGCCCAGTACGGCACTTACCCAATCTTGCCATACCCAGAGTAGGAACTAGAGGGCGCAAACATCGGTCAGACGACCAGTACTTTAAGTTGCCGACTCACCCGCCACCACCAAAGCACAACCAGACATTGTTGATGCGTTTGCAATCGTCCGTGACTGGCACGCCAAGTCAATCGTGGACAGCATCTTTTCCATGATGCCACTCACCATGACAGTGACCGTTGGCGACGACCTTGACTTCCGGGATGCCACCTCCAGATATATGATCGCTCTCGAGCGCCTTGAGCAACCCGTTTTCAAACATGCCATCACTTTTTTTGGCCGCTCCGGAACCCTCGAGATCATAGACGCCAATGTCGAGTGGCAGACCACTACGACTGTCAATGTCGGGCGTGCCATACGATTCTTGTCTGGAGCGCATGGTCAGGTCGGGACTTTCCGAGACGGGGCACATACAGTGGAATGTGGAAAAACATGAGCGCGTTTGGCCTGGCGAGCTTGCGTGTGGTGGGAGTGATCTGGTCCGATTGACGCTCCCAGTTGTCAGATGCGGGAGGCTGGAACGGACGGTCGATAGGCTCGATTGAGGACGATTGCTGGAGAAACCATTCGATTTGATCCTGGAAACAGGTGAGTCCATGAGGGGTCGACAGACCGGGGCCTCACCTTGTGGATCCAGTCGTATTCAGTGGGGAAAATGAATCCAAGCCAATCCATGTAACCCTTGGAGTAGGCGCCAGAGTCCAAGAAGTAGAGCGTAAGCAAGTGTGTCATAGAACTGCGGAGCGATCAGTGCGCATATATGTGCCCGGTTGGCGTTGCACGGACCTATCGGCACTTTTGACCTTGAGAACATAGTTGCCTACCCCATGAATCTCCTCGGGGCCGGATTCAACGAGCGAATAGGGGAGTGCTTGCATCATCTTTGACTGGTCTGCCCTGACATCCCCATCCTCGTCGTCGTGATTTCCAAACACGGCAGCCCACGGGATCTTTCTGTCCGTGACCTCGACGGCAAATTTTGCAAGGACGGACTTGGGGTCCCAGGAAGTTCCCTGACCGTTGAGTTGATCGCCGGTAAAGACGACGAAATCCGGGTTTTCTATATCAAGGACGCGACCCAACAAGGAGCTGGTGATATTATCGGAACCGATGCACGGATCGAGCACGGTGTCACGGCAAAGGCCGCGAGTGACGGAATAGTGGAGATCGGCGACTTGGAGGATCTTGAACCGACCGTCGTTCGAAAAGTGAAGAGGGGGTGCGCGAGGAACGGCTGGATGGTGTTTGAAGAGCATACGGGAGGGCGTGACGAAACGACTCACGTTTTACGCCTTTGCGATAGGTGACATGGACGCTCGACAGACGGTCGCCCTCGCCTGGCGTGACCGGGGGATCGAGCTTGTCGAACCCGAACCAGGGACGGTCATCGCCAAAGAGGACGTCGATCTCTGTGATGATGTCGTTTTTCTCTTCTGCAGACATTTCCTGCATGGTTTTGCCGGTCTTGTACCAGAGAAAGAGTGGCTTGGCGCGGACAACGCCGTCGCGGACGGAAAGGGGGACCTTTGACCACGAATCGTCAAACTGCGGCGGGATGTCCTCGGGCGGGAGGAGAAGGATGTCGGTAATGAGAGGGATGTCGAGACGCCTCGCGCGTCTGTAATATATATTCTGGGGGAGGTTAGCGGGGCTTGCAAAGGGACGACAGTCTTACCAAAGTCCAGACGCCAGACTGCGCGTTCAGATCGCGGTCGACGCGGACCCACTTGCCCTTGATGGCGTCGTACTCCGGGGTGGTGTCTGGAGCACACATGTCTCCGACAAAGCCAGGGGGCATGAAACACCGGCTGACGGCAATCTCTGAGACTGGGAGGGGTGAGTGGAGAAGGCGGTGACGTGGCGATACGCACGTCCGGTGTGGTGGGGCCAGAGAGGCATCCAGGCGTCGGTCGGGTAGCTCCCATCGTCGTCCTGAGGAAGAGAGGCATTCCACCACTCGGTGCTCGTCCCCGGCGTGGTGGGCTGGCCTTGGCCTGTGTACGATACGGAGTCCCACGACTGCCAGCCTACGCGCTGGGAGAGACCTGGTCCGTGCGTGGGCTGGTAGAGGATGAAGACGAACGTGAGCAGACACACGAAGCCGACGATGACCGTCGTCGTCGTCAGCAGCGTCCGCGCCCTTCTCAGCAGTCCACCCAGCATCACGGTGGTCACTGGCGATAATGTGTGACACTATGTGTGACGTGACACGGTCGATCACGCTCACAATCACAGCATTTCAGTTTAGCACGACATGTCAATCGTGGATCGCCGGTGTGTGAAACTAGAGGTGGGTTTGATGGCTGACCCCTTGCCCTACAGAGGCGTTGTAAGTCCCGGAGTGGCACAGGTCGATTTCGGTGCTTCCCTAAGACGAACCCCCCAGCCTTTTGAGACCCATTGAATGGGTGCGGTCGAATAGTAGCCTCTGGAAGCCATCCCCGGAGAGGTTAGCCAGAATGTCACCATGCACCCGAAAACCCTGTTCTTCACGTCAACGTACATCAAGAAACCCGTACACGCACGACAAACGTCCTCACTTGGCGAAAGTCACGGAATCACTGCTGTGATTATTTCCAGTATGTGTCTCTTCTCAATATGCCCATCCCTGAGCGAGCAGTTATTCAAGCCACCACTGCTCCATGCTAACACCCCTGTGGCGCGACCGATCATGGTGTTACGTAGTAATTGGTCGCCATTCGGGGACCAACGTCAACGATGGTGTTGTTTCCTCAAACCCGCCACCAGATGCGTGTCCTCTGTTTTGCTAGTAGATGTCATGGGCTCAGACGCTATACCCAATTCAGGTCAGATTTCCACCAAGCTCCGAGTCTGGCACAAGAGCGTCCGTACGACGTGTACATTCATGCGTTCCATTCTCGCTTCAAGTCGTTTCAGCACTGTGCTAAGCCGCATGGAGCAAGTTTCTGATGGGTCGGAGCAAATCCGAGCAATCCCCGGTGATTTCAACTGTTTGGACTGCGGGGTTGCACCAACATATACGTAGTGATCCTTTTCTTGAGGCTCTAGCTCCGTCTAACTAACCCCAGTGGGCTTTTTACTTATTTACTTATAATAATAACGAAAAAGATCCCTTGTTTCAAATTGTTATTGTTCCTCGGGGTATTACCCCGTGGCACTGATGGACAATACTCATTTTCCCCGCGGGGAAGCTCGCATACCCAAGAAACGCAGACACAAAAAAGGGGGGGTTCATCGATCCACAGCGTAACGTGTCTGATCCGTGGTCCGTTTCCGGAAGCCAAGCCATGTGCATCCTTTTTTCCCCTTTCTTTACTTAGCCGAAGATGTAACCCGCGCCGAGCTTGGTTTGGGATGACTTCGTTCAATGTATAGGAGGTACAAAACATACGACCGCTGTTGAAAAAAAAACACTGGCAGCGGCGGAGATATTCGTCTGCTCCGCGAAGATGGAGGCTAGCGATCCTGCTGAGCAGTGGACGTTCCAAAAGGCTGATGAGTGGCACTGGTGACCAGTTCGTGACGCGTGTGCATTTATTTCCTTGACGATTATTCTATCGATCGCAGTCTCTAAAGCTCGATTGTCGCCGACAGCATGACCGAAGGGGGGGCTCCGTATTGTCTACGGACAATTCCAGTGCGCCGAAGACGTGTTTGTCTGCCAAGGCATCGAGCCTTACACAAGCTATGAGATCGTGGGTGCGTAACGCGAGGTTCAACGTCATATGCCTCGTCGATAAAACCTTCCATTGATAAACAGAAAGTCATCGAGATCACCCGGATGAGGATGTGTGTGCTAAAAACTACTGCCGGGAAGACCAATGCAGTCATGAGCGAGAGCTCTGGCGAGGCGAAAACGGCTGTTCCAAAGCGACAGCCTGATATTTCGGGCGGGATTAAGTTGGGAAGACTTCCAGCATGGCGATAGCATGTGTCTGAAGAGACCCGCCGGTCCGTGGCACGTGTGCTGGAAAGGACAAAGATGAATGTGAGCAGACAAACGGAGCAGACGAACGATCGTCGCCGTCGCCTTCTCCGAAGCACAGCATGACGGTGGTAATAATGTGACACAGTGTAAGGCGTGACGCCACACCAGAAGTTGGATACTCGGCCACCATCATCAAACATGTTTCATACACTCGTCGACGATATCAGGACACAGAAACACACGTCGCTCGCACACGACAACTTTCACCATTTGCGCCACAACCGCTTCGGCGCTTCCTCCGTTAAGCATTGGCGGGATAGAACCACTGCGTGTCATCGCCCATGTTGTAGGGCTGGATCGTAATCTGTTGGTGGCCCGCCCTGGATAAACATACGCGGCTTTTGAAACATAATTCACATACCCCAGGTCCTCCACTGCCTACGGTCCACACGTGTCCCATGTCACCGTCGCTCGTCGAGATACTAAAAAAACGATGCACACAAGGCATGAATACGATATGCAACTACCACGCCGTGCGACTCACAAGCATCCGCCTGAGTTGGTGACATAGTAAAAGTCTTGACTCTTGGTCTCGTCGTTGCTTGCCCAAACTTTGCCAGTGGCCGGGTCCACGTAGGTGTATTTGTATTGACCAACACCAAGGCGTGCGGGGCCACCGTTAAACGCGTCGGCAGCTCCGTACCACTGGGACGAATGTCGTGAGTGTTAAAGACTCGATTACAGACGAGGAGACAGAATACCTTGATAGGGCCAACATTAGGGAGGACCAACTCGCCATCAGGCGGTCCGCCATCTGGAGTGCCGATGTTCTGATTTGTGGCACCTTGGTTACCCCAGGTGATATAGTAAGCAACCAGATCGTCAGACATTGTCAATCGGTATGTGAGTGAAAGTCAAAGTGGGTGTTGATGGTGTTTCCCGCACAACCCGGCTGGCCTTATACCCTCCAAGCATGCCGTGAGTCCCAGAATGGGACAAGTAAAACGATATAACTCGATCTTTTTTTCTGGTTCATGCTTTCCTAAGACGAACCCCAGTTTGAGATGCATTAAACGGGTGTTGCAGCATTACCATCCGCTGGAGACCGATTCCGGTTTAGCGTATTATACTATGCCAGGTGGAGTGGTCAGAATGCTAGCATGTAATGCCCTAAAACCCTGTAATTCATGTCAATGTACGTGTATGATCAGTTCGACAGATGTATCTTAGCGAAAGTCACGAACTCACTAACCATTCCCGGCATGTGCCTGAGCGTAGTTTCGATTTCGCTTCCTGTTAATCACTTATTGGCACCGGCCCTTGAACAACCGGCGATACGAACAATAGGGACTCTCAAACCGGTAGAGTTGTTTAACAATTCGAGCTTTCACTGCGTCGCACCAATACGTCCGTGGCGGTTTCTCGGTTCCTACAAAATATGCGATGCCATCATTCTATCAGATAAGGAGCTGATTATGGTGTTGTAACCAAGCCGGAACCTGGTCTCCATTCGGGGGTCATCGCCAACGACGCTGTCGTTTCCTCGAGTCAGTTATGAAACTGTAGTTCTTGATTTCGTTAGCCGATATCACGGGTGCAGATGCCGTCCTCAATCCAAGTCTGACTCCTGCTGAGCTCCGTTTCGTTCTCGCTTTAAATGATTTCAGCGCTACACTAAGTCGCACGGACCAAGTTTCCATTCCTTGGAGCAAATCCGAGCGCCTCACAAGGTGCCAAAGATTTCGATCCTGGATGCACAGTAACATATGCATTCAATCAAGATGGTGCCTGTGCGAAAAGCACGTGCATATGTAAATAGGCTCACTTTGAATTATTCCCAGCCGTGCCCGAGCTCGGATATGCAATGCGGGATTACAACCAAAGTGCATGCATTTTCGGCATCTATATATATGCAAAAGGCAGGCGTAATATTCACGCTGTCAAGTGTGGAGCCGCCGCGTTACTATAACCTATAACGAACCAACAATGCGTGGCGTTGCTACAATTTATTAGCGTAGATTTTTGTCTCTGCATAGAATAAATACTGTACCTCGACGAAATCTTCTGGGTGAGCTTACAAAAATCATTGCGTGTTCGACATTGTAGCAAGCTGGAATCTTTTCGACAATAGAAGGGCTCAAGTCGGTTTACGTTTAACTGGGGACACGGTATGGCTCACCTTTGATCTTGCGACTTGTTTTGGAATAGCTCGAAAATGCGCGGCATTGTTGACCAAAAGGGAACAAAGGTCTGGATCTGGAGCATACCAACCGTATTGACTCGGTAAAAGGCAAAAGAAGAGCGAGTTGCATCAGGGTCAGCTGACTTAGCTAAGTGGGGTCGACTCCGGCAGCAGCCCCAGTTATCGAAGGTCTATTTTTCTGTGTCGAACAGCAGCATCAGAAAAAGCCACCAGTCATCTGTGCACCCAAACTGACCTTGTTGGTAGCATCTAACAAGGTTCAAATTGAGAGCCCCATGCTCTTGACACCCCTGAGCGCTTTGCAGACAGCATTAGATTCGCACCATTAGATGGGAAAAAAGGGCATATTTCTGAGATTGGTAGACTCATTCATGCTCGGGACGGTGATCGGTTCGCCAAACTGTCTATGGAAGCATGAGTGGAACGTGAACGGTCATGATTCATACTACCGTAAGACCGAGCGACACTCGCTGGATAAGGGAAAGAAACACACACTAGAACCTGTGGGAAGCTCGTGTTCCGCAACGATGCTTACGTGGTTTCACCAGCCCGTCTTGCCAGGGCGATAGGCTTGATGCTTGATGCGTACATCATTGGATCACATTTTCTACCATCTCCTATGTTACTCCCTGCCACCGCTAACGGGAGTATCAGGACGTGGCGACGATGGCAACAGAGATAAAGCGAGCCTTTCCACAGTTAGGAAATCTATTTCGAAAGCAATGGACACATATCTCGGCCTGAGAAACGTAATTGGGGGGCGGCGCCAGCTGGCGCTGGATATGAATTAACCGAAGTGTCCCATTTGATCAGCTCACGAGCCCCGAATAAGGAGAAGAGAGGATGGCGCATAAGCACCCCGAATGGCTGAGGAGATGCGGGAAGTAGCCAGTGACGCGAGCAAGAAACGAAAAGAGAAGCAAAAGGGGAGGAAGGGTCCCGTCCGTCGGGGCATGGCTAAAAGTGGGTGCCGATGTTGCCGAAGGGATGCCTTCAGACGCGCTCGAGCCTCAAGCGACAAGGCCGAGGAATCGACCTCGTCTGTGATGCCATCTCTATCGTTTCGAATTCGCTGACGTCTAGCATAACTTGCTACATGCTCTACCGCCCTGTCGTTCGGTTTCTGGTAGACTGGCGAAGATGGTGGTAGCGCGTGTCACCACAATGGTCGCATTTTGCGCGTGGCGTTTAGTTAGAGTCGACTTGGAAGGGGAGTAAGAGTAGGAATGTGGTGAAACGGCAGATCGAGCCAGCATTGGTGTGCATTTCCAGCTCGACCGCGGCCACTAAGCCGTTGGGTATGATTACTAGGTACAGAAGGATCGGGTCAGATGCGGTCGAGGTCGGAGGAACGCAGAGTGCACCGCTTTCGCGCAAGAGGGAGAGATTATG
This sequence comes from Heimioporus aff. retisporus, assembly GCA_038094615.1. Taxonomy (NCBI): domain Eukaryota; kingdom Fungi; phylum Basidiomycota; class Agaricomycetes; order Boletales; family Boletaceae; genus Heimioporus; species Heimioporus aff. retisporus. The sequence goes on along the minus strand of JBBPUI010000024.1, from coordinate 50,604 downwards.
TTTGACGGCCTCTTCACGCCGCATTGTTGGAAGTGGATGACTTGTTCGCGTGTGACATGGCGGATGATGTCCACTGTCCGATCATGTAATGAGCGAAGCTGGCGGATAGATCTGTGGAAGCAACGAGGGAAGGGGAAATTTAGGTTTCCGGAGGCTGTAGTAGGTTGAGCGGATGAGTGCCCCAAGGGATGGCTGCACGTAGGACGTGGCCCTGCTGGATGACTTTACGCGCGTCTCCTCCGTCCAAAAAGCAAGCGAACTCGGCGGCACGAGGACGCTGAGCATATCGAAATGGACAAAGGCTCGGCATCTAGATATGTACTATAACTGAGTTTAGAGCAGAAGTGTTAATGTCAGTAGTATTACATAAATGGCTACACGTTCTCACGATCTTTGAGAGGTGACGATATGTGACGTGACATTTTCTTTTTTTCAATCACGCCAGGATGCTACGCCGACTGTACTCGACGCCGGCTTCCCTTGCACGGGACGCGTCGACGCCTCTCGCCGTCCGTGCGCGTCGTCTGAACAAACCACGTGACCCTTCCTCTCCCCTCACCCCCACTGAACAAGCCACCTACGCCCGTCTCCGCGCCAAGGGCCTCCTCCGTCACGTGTCCTCACCTACCGAGTGGCTCGATGCCCTCAACGCCCGCCGTTCCCGCATCCGAGGCATTCTCCCCCACTCGCAGCGCGTCGTCGGCCAGAAGATTTATCTCCCCAACCTCATCTTTAAGCTCGTCCGAAACCATACGCCCAAAGGCCAGCCTTACAACCCCTACGAGGCCACGTTCCGCATTCCCCCCTCCGTCACCAAGACCGACGTCCGTTCCTACCTCACCACCGTCTATGGCGTCAAGTCGACCTACATCCGCACGGCCAACTACATCTCCCCCCTCAGACGCACGCACCTCGGCCTCCGCCCCGTCGGCTCGCACAGGACGTACAAGCGTGCCGTCGTCGGTCTCGTAGACCCGTTCTATTACCCCCAGGACATGGCAGACATGTCCGCCCGCGATCGCACCGCCCGTGAAAAGTGGCTCGAGGAGCGCTTTGCGCTCAACCTGGTTGCACGCATGCGCCGCCACGAGCTCGTCCGCACCACCCAGGCGGGCAGCAAGACCTGGCGCTTCACTGGCCACGTCCGTCGCGACAAGATCCTCCAGTCCATCGCCAATCGCAGAGCACGCGATGCACGTGATCTGGCCCAGGTCCAGGCAGAGGTTGCAACTCGCCGTGCAGCCGGTCACGCCGTCTTGCGTGACAAGGGGAAAAAGCCGTTGACCGTCTGACAATATACTATGCGATTGATATTGCTACACCATGTTTATCCAAATCATTCAACATCTTCTTTCTTTCTTTCTTCTTCTACTTCTTATCCCCCCGATCATGATGCGTTCATTTGATGCGTTGATGGCGTGATCGAGTCAGGCGCGCTGGCCCGTGCGCTCATATATCTCGAGCGACTTGCGAATCTCGGACAGGTGGTTTTGCCACGGCGACGGTATTTCGCCCGCACTGTCTCGCGTCAGTGAATCGTCACCACATCCCATGGGTGCACCCACAACTCGCGCGAGCGCTGTCGCATCGTCGCGCGTCGCGACTCTCCAGGCATCTTGATATGCCTCGGCGTCCAAAAGATGTAGGACAATGACAGTTTGATCATGGCGTGATGGGTCGTGTCAGGCGTTTGCGATAGAGAGGGACAGTGGAACGCGAGTTGGAACCGTCGTCGCAAGGTCGTGAGATAAGGATGGAAACCAACCCAGATGGTGGGCGTATATGTATCCCCCGCCCATCAGTAATGAATTATGAAATGCTTCCAAAACGAACAGCAACTAGCAACTGCCCTTCACAGCCCCCTTGTGTTTGAACCACCAAACCGGAGCTGGACAAATGTAGCAATCCAGCGCTGACGACATCCTGCAACCTGTCAGACCGAATCCGTCTTGTTCGAACCGACGCCCACCCAGTCACCAGTGTCCCCCTCCAGTGACTTTTTGTTTTAAAAAATCCCTCGTTTGTGGATATTATCCTTAGGGGCGCTGGTATGCGGTCACTCCACTCACTTTTTCCGCGGGGGAGGCCGCGCACCCAGGTACCGCGGGCGCGCAAAAAAGGGGGTTCCGAGTCATCGATCCACCGCGTGACGTGTCTGATCCGTGATGCGTTGCCAGAAGTCAAGTCATGTACGTTTTTTTCCCTACCTTTTCCCGTTCTTTAACTTACCTGGAAACGCAACCCCGCCGCACGCGCTCAAACCCCTCGGACGGGCGTCGACACTCGAGATCCGTCCCCCCCTCAGGGCGGAGCGTGGTCCGTGGAGCAAGGAGGGACGGGACGCGTCCCGGGGGCGTGTCACCATACGTGTTCGTGGTTCCCGCCCGCTCCCACTGTCTGCATGCACTTCCTCACATCCCCAACCACGAGACGCACGACAAAGGACCATATGTCGCGGTCACGTGTCAACCCACCTGCAACGATGTTTATATTTACCATCCTACTTCCTCGTACCTCCTGCGCTTGCTCTGGCACTCGTCGACGTGCACGTCCCCAACCTATGAGAAGGCAGATCAAGGGCACAAAAGACGTACATACGTCACGATCACCTCCGCCGAATCGAGGCGCCACCGCGGACAGGACCCACATGCGGTCTAGACCGTGGGAGTCGTCACCCCGCATCGGAACGGCGAGAAAGGGGGAACGCCGCGCCAAGCCTCACGTACCGCGAGCGCACCTCCTCGATTGAGGGATGCGTTGCATTTCTTCGATCGTGCCCATGGCGAGCCAGTCAGGAACTTGGCGGTCCAACCTTGAGCACTCCTTAGATTGGATCAGCTCCGGACGTGAGTAGCGCAACTTCGGATCCGAACAAAGAGCACGGGGGCACACATCCCTCTCATTATTATAACGTCATGTGCAAAGCTCGTGCGCGCGTGAAATGTTCGACGCGCAAAGGTACTGTCTGGCTTGACTTCCATGATCGGATTCCATCTTCGTTGTTCGGCACTGGCACGTCCTCTCCCGGGCGGACGACATCCTCGCACGCGCGTATGTACGTCGCTTGCTCTCGCATTGCGGTCCCCGACTGTACAGGCTCACGGAAGTGTCCCAACCGGCGCGCTACTTCCCACCGGGCACTCGGGGCTCCAGGGATATCTAACATCCGGTGGTGGCTCTGGCCGGTTCTAAAGAGGCCGGATTTCTCTGGCGCCTCGAAGCGCACTGCCCCCGAAAGTTCGCCTTTTTTTTCACGGTCCACATGCTAGAACTGATGCACACAAAGCATGAACCAATTGTTCGACCACCCTGTCGCACGACCGACAAGCAGTATGGATCTATGGCCCCGACTGAACGGAAAAAAAAAAGATTCTCGTTTGGCCCGCCCAGATCAGAGTAGAATGGGAAACAGGTGATGGCGCCCGTTTATGTCCAAGGGCGCCTTCCGGTGGTAAACTTAATCACGGCCGACGGGGTCCCACTTCGTTGTTTCTGCCAGTTCAGTGCGAAGACGCTTCTTCAAGCCGCCGACGTCTGGAGACACGCACAGGCCCCGCGCATACTTATCCATCCCGCCGGAAATTGCCGGCCCAGCCCGAAAGTGGCATCGTGGTGAGCGTTTTGGTGATGGTCCACGCACGTCGATCCCCACGGACATGTCGTTTACCTGGTACATATTCTTGGTTAGTTTCTTTTGAAATCTGTGAGAGATGTTGACGACGACACGTTGGTCAGTTTATCATGTACGACCGTTTTCAATGAGCATGCCAAAGTCGAACACCCGGTCACAATTAAACATATTTCATACACTCGCCGACAATATCGGGACACAAGAAACACGTCGCTCATACACAACAACCATTCGCGCCACAACCACCTCGGCGCCTCCTCCGTTAGACATTGGCATTGACGGGAACGAACCACTGCGTGTTGTCACCCGAATTGTAGGGCTGGATCGTAATCTGTTGGTGTCCCGCCCTGGATGAACATGCGCAACTTTTGAAACATAATTCACATACCCCAGTTCCTCCACTACCTATGGTCCACACGTTACCCATGTCACCATCGCCCGTCGAGATACTAAAAAAATGCATACAATGCATGAATCCGATGCGCAACCACAATGTTGCGCGACTCACAATGCCCCACCCGAGTTGGTGACATAGAAAAAGTCTTGACTCTTACTCGGGTCGTTGCTTGCCCAAACTTTGCCATCTTCGTTCACGTACGTGTAATTGTATTGACCGACACCGAGGCGTGCGGGCCCACCGTTAAACGCGTCGGTAGTTCCGTACCACTGGGTTGGATGACATGAGTACGAAAGACTCGATTAGAGATGGGGAGACGAAATGCCTTGACTTGGCCAACATCGGGGAGGACCAACTCGCCCTCGGGCGGCCCGCAATCCCGAGCGCCGATGTACTGGTTTGTGGGACCTACGTCACCGTAGGTGATATAGTAAACAACCAAGTTGTCAGACATTGTCAATCGGTATGTGAAAATCGCAGTCGGTGTTGATGGGGTTTCCTGCACGACCTAGCTGGCTTTATACCGTCCTTTCCAAGGCTCTATAAGTCCCGGAATAGGACAGGCTGAACGGTATTATTTGATATTTTTCTCGTTCCTACCATCCTAAGACGAACCCCGATTCGAGACGGATTGAAACGACGCGGTGGCATTAGCAGCCACCCGCAGCCGATTTCAGTATGGCATATTCAATACTACCATGCTGAATGTCGCCATGTACCCCAAAACTTTATCGTCTACGTCAAGCCATCAAACCGAAGCCGTACAAGAATGCAAAGCATGTTATCCCTTGGCGAAAGTCGCGTACTTACTAGCCATTTACGGTGTGCGTGTTCTCGATTTCTATTTTATTACTCTCATCCCTACACCGGCCCCTGAAAAACCGAGGTGAAGAATGATTTAAACACTCCTCTAATACGTCCGTGGCCATTTTTCGGTTCCCACTCAGGCTATACATAACGTGCATTATTCAATATGGAGCTGGTTGGATGGGTCAGGTTGGTTGCCATTCGGGGATCGACGTCAAGGGTGTTATTATGTGGCCCCTTCCCCGAGTTCGTCATGAAGTGCGGGTTCTCGATTTCGTTAGTAGATATCACGGGATCAGACGCTATACTTAATTCAGGTAACAGTATGTATTTGATTCCTACTAAGCTTCAGGTACGAGAGCGTCGACACACCGTGCCGGTGGTAGGTCGCATGAGTGCAATTTGGAGTTTCTGTTGCTCGGAGCAAATCCAAGCGATTCACAGGGTTTCAGATGTTTGGACTCTAGGACGAACCTCCAGTTCGAGACCGACTGAATGTGTGCGGTAGCATTAGCAGCCTCTGAAGCCCAATTCCGGTTTGGCATATTGTGCCGTCCCTGAGAAGACTAGTGAATGCTACCATGGAACCCGAAACTTTGTTCTTCACGTTAACGTACGTCAAGAAACTCGTGCATGTATGACAAACATTTTCACTTGGCGAAAGTCATTCGATTGACGTTCTCTTCCTCCCCATCGCTTACCCCGGTCCTTGAATAACCGAGGCGAACAATAATTTAAGCCTCTTCTGCACCATACTAATACCCCCGTGGCGGCCTCGTGATCCCCACTATGAGACAACCGATTATGGTGCTGTAATATGTCGCCATTCGGGAATCGACGGTCAACGATGTTGCTGTTTCCCCCCAAGTGCGTCATGAAATACGCATTCCCCGTTTTGTTAGCCGATATCACCGGCTCCGACGCTATGCCCCATTCAGGCCCAATTCCTAAGGATGTTGTTTGACGTGCGCTTTCGTCACGTGCGTCAGTGCCTCTTTGATCAGCTCATATTCATCCACCCCGCCGGCACTAGCCGGCCTGGCCCGAAAGTGGCATCCTAGTGAGTGTTTGGTCTAACCTCACGCATGTCAAAGCCCATAGTCGTATCGTTTGATCTAGTACATTATCCGTTCGTTTCTTCCTAGATCGGTGAGAGATGGACGACACCTTGGTCAGCTTTACCATGCACGACCGTTTTCAATGATCATACCAAAGCTGAATACTCCGCCACATTCAAACATATTTCATACACTCGCCAACAGCATCAGGACACAGGAAACACGTCGCTCATACACTACAACTTTAACCATTCGCGCTACAACAGCCTTGGCACTTCCCTCCGTTAAGGATTGGCATAGAACCACTGCTTGGAATCACCCGGGTTGTAGTCCTGGATCGTAATCTGTTGGTGTCCCGCCCTGGATTAACATACTCAGCTTCTGAAACATAACTAACACACCCCAGTTCCTTGCTCGTTCATGGCCCACACGTGGCCCATGTCACCTTCGCCCGTCGAGATGCTTAAGAAATAATGGACACAAGGCATGAATTCAATATGCGACTACCACCACGTGCGACTCACAATGACCCGCCCGAGTTGCCGACATAGTAAAAATCTTGACTCTTATTCGGGTCGTTGCTTGCCCAAACTTTGCCAGTGGTTGGGTCCACGTAGGTGTACTCGTATTGACCAACACCAAAGCGTGCAGCGTAACCGTCAAACGCGTTGGGGCGTCCGCGCCACTGGAATGAATGACGTGAGTATTAGAGACTCGATTAGAGATGGGGAGATAGGATACCTCGACAGGGCCAACACCAGAGATGACCAACTCGCCATCGGGCGGCCCGCCATCCTTAGTGCCGACATCCGCAACTTTGACACTTGGGTCACCGTTGGTGATATAGTAAACAACCAAATCGTCGGACATTGTCAACCGGTATGTGAAAATCGCAGTCGGTGTCGATGGGGTTTCCTGCGTGATCTAGCTGGCTTTATATCTTCTCAGAGGTCCTGTAAGTCCCAGATTGGCAGAGGTCAAACAATATTTTTCTAGTTCCTACTTTCCTAAGACGAACCCAGGTTCGAGACGGGTTGGACAGATGGGGCGGCATTAGCAGCTGGTTCCGGTTTGGCATGTTATACCATGCAGAAAACTGCCATGTACCCCAAAACTTTATCGTCTACGTCAAGTCATCAAACTCAAGCCGGGGAACAAGAATGCAAAGCACATTATCACTTGGCCAAAGTCAAGAACTCACTAGCCGTTTATGGTGTGCCTATTCTTTGAATTCTATTCTGATACTCTCATCCTTTCAATCACCTACTCCGGCCCTTGAAAAACCGAGGCGAAGAATGATTGAAACATTCCACTGATACGCCCGTGGCCGTTTCTCGGTTTCTACTCAAACCCATACATAATGTGCTCTATTCAATATGGGGCTAATTGGACGGATCAGGCTGGTTGCCATTCGGGGCTCAACGTTAAGGACGCTATTATTCCCCCGAGTTCGTCATGAAATGTTGGGGTCTTGATTTCGTTGGTCAATGTCACAGGATCAGACGCTATACTCGATTCAGGTTACAGTATGTGTCTGATCCCTACTAAGCTTCAGGCTCAGGTATGAGAGCGTAGACATGCCTCGCCAGTGGTAGGTCGCACGGGTGCAGTCTCGAGTTTCTGTTGCTCGCGGTATGTAAATCCGATGAATTTACAGAGTTTCAGTTATTTGAACTTTGGAGGACCGACGTACATATCAGTCATAATGGTACTCGCGCAGCGTGTACTAAAACGATCTCATCATGGATTGTTCCTGGCTGCGCCCGGATCCAGGTGCATCCACGTTCGGATGTCTAAGTACAACGAAAGCACCTACATTTCCGGCACTTACGAGTATACAAAAGTAAGCTTTCATAAGACGTGCCATTCGCGCCGTCAATTTCGGAGGCGCCGCATGCATCTGCCGACCAGGAATGTGTGGGGTGGCTATTACCTATGTACTGGAGTGGATTTTGTCTTGGCATAAAATATATACATTGAAAAGATCTCTTGGCCCGACTATGAAACGCCCTCACCTGAAGCCCACTTGGAATGGCTCGAAGCTACGCAGATAAGGTCCCAGAGTACACCATTGTAACGACTCGAAGAAAGGCAACGGAAGAGTTCCGCCGAGATAAGCTCACTAGCTCCGCCCCGACAATAACCTCCATTGTCGAAATATTTTTCTGTGTCAGGCGGTGGGAGCACAAGGGTTATGTACCAGTGAACGGCGGAGTGAGTGCCCTACGGATACTAATTAGTGATAGAACCGGATCGAAAATCTATGCACCATTCAAACTGACCCCTAGCAAAGTTGTGAACCCATGGTATTTACGCTTCGGAACGCTTTGCAAGCATTATTGGATTCGTTCCACCATATGGAGAAAGGTGTTGTTCCCGGAATTGGCAGTACCATGCTCGGGTCCACAATCGTTTCGCTAAAGCATGAATGGAAGATGGGCGGTCAGGATTCGGGCTACCGTAAGACCAGGTGGTATACGTTCGCAGATGAGGGGGAGATACTCAACTCCGATCGGTGAGAAACCCACGTTTCACGATGATGTATGGTCCCCACCGTTCATTGACTCGTCTTGTCGGTGCGATAGGCGTGACTTGTCCAGTACGGATATCCGGTCGCGTCAGTACATGCGTAGGGAGTTACTCAAGTACGAGACAGACAGCGGTGTATGCGAGCTGCGCGTGAGGGAAAGAGATCGAAGCAAGAGCACAAGAAAACGCGAGTCTGAGCACGTGATCGGCAGTGAAGGGCAAGTGTCCGTCGTGCGCCAGCGGGCTGAGTCGTGTCGGACACCCCACGAGTAGGCCACATCCTTGAAGATACGAGGGTATTTACTGAGTCGCTGACTTTGGCACCTGCAGGCTCTCTCTCTCTTTTTTTGGTGGATCCTCGTTCCTGCAGGCTTCAAATTGGCGTCGTTACTACTTCCGAGTCGCACCCGAACAGCGATCCCCGATAGTGACAGGGGATTGGGAGAACAATGACACGCGGAATATCTGGTAGCGTTGAGGGGCGGTGGCATCAAAGCTTGGTTCGGCTCTCTTTCACCTTTCTCCATTCCAGGAGCCCCGCCTCTTTCCCCGCCTCGCGGTCAGCAGAGTCGTCGATTGGTGGAGAATGAAGACGTTTCCAGTTGAAGTCCATTGTCTCAGCCAGCTTTCCAAGTACAGCTATCTTGATGTTCTAATTCCGGTCGTAACTCAAAAGACCTTCATCCAGCCGTTGAAAAGGCACGGCGAGTGTCCAATGGATGTCATCACATTCTTTCCTAAGCATGTCCAACCTGCCAGTGAGATCCCGAAGCAGGAAAAATGTACGCATATGTCAAAAGATGATCTGTTCTTCGGGGAATACCAGTCCCTCTCTCGTCTCCCATTCCATTTGCCACGAATTTAACCGTCTCATTAAATCGGCCCACTCCGCCTCCGTCTCTATTCCGCTCAACCATTCCTTTTGTTGCCCGAGTTCTTCCACGCGTTGCCACCCTCTTCTCAAATACGTGTATCTCGATACATCTCGTCGCCACGCTTCAACGTAGCTAATGCCATCGTCGGGTATCGCACCCTGGGCCTTGAGCGTGTCGATGAGACCTTCTTGATAGTCAAAGGTTGACCCATCGACCATCCGATGACCGATGTCATATGGGTCATACCCTCGGGATCGCAGATCATCCTCACTTGCCTCTAACTCCTCCAATAATGTCTTCCGTGGTTTGAGCGGACATGCGTTGGTGATGATTTTTGCGACATAAATGCTTTGTGCAAGGTCCAATGGACAAGGGAGAACGAATATAGGCAATCCGACGAACGCGAGCGCGTTTGTCGGGTAAGAGGATGAGAGGGAAAAAATATGCTGGTGGAGTGGAAAGAGATAACGGAGGTTCGTAGTCAATGCACGATCGTCATGTCGGTCTGCCTTAGGTCTCACGAGGACCTCCCCACTGGCTTCTAGGAACGGAATTCGCAAATCGTACCCTGTCGCCAGGATGATCGAATCGACGCCGTAAGCGCGCGATCCGTCGGTAAAGACGACCGCATCGGGCGTAAAGTAAGCAATTGCAGGTTTAACTTCGACTGGTCCGCTAGCTGGCTCTCGTGGCGTACGGATAGAATGATAAACCTAGGTGACGTATCAAAAAGAGGCGCGTGAACTCGAGGGATGGACGACGGCCACCTTGTGTGCATAGAGCACCACCTGAGAGGCCACGTCGCGTCCGCTCGCCCCGGAACCGACCACGATGACCGACTGGTTCGCGTACTGTCGGGGGTCGCGATAGAATATCGAATGTAGGATTTTGCGCTTGCCGTGACGCAGCCACTCGTCCTGACCTGGGAACGTGGGCACGTGTGGGTCATGATAACGTCCGTTAGCAACGACGAGGTGATCAAACGACCGGCGCGTTTCGTTGCCGGCGTGATCCGTCACGACGACATCCCAGAATCCCTCCTCGGACGTGCCGACCCAGGAGGCGGACAAGACGGTGTGATTGAGAAGGATGTATGGCAAGAGGTTGTAATGCGACGCGAAATCGCGATGGTATTCCTCAATGTATTCGTGACTCGGGTAGAGGGGGGTCCCGGGTGGGAAAGTAAACCCAGGATAGGTCATGGCGGGAACGGGGGTGTTCGTTTGAAGGAGGGGATACAAGGGTGTCTCGGGCAAATCTGGTGGGCAGGCGGGTTGCGGGTCTGGGAGCCTGTTCGATCATGAGCGAGGACTAGATAAAAAGGTAAAGGTCGCACCACATGCCACCGACGTCTCGACGTTGTTCGTACAAGACTATGTCGAGATGATCGTCCTGGAGGTCAACGAGAGCGCGCAGCATCGCCAGGCCAGCGCTCCCTGCCCCCACGACGGCGACGGATTTGTTTCCGTGCGTATCCGATGACTGGTGAGGGCTGAACCGAAGGAAAAGGAAACTTGCCAGGGACAGAACGAGCTGGCGAATGTCGACCATCATGGCGACAATGTAAGATACTTCCGTGTGTCAAAGTTCACTCGTTAGATCTTTTTTTGGTTTACTGCGGTTGTCCACACTTATCGCCTCCAAACGAACGTTTGTGAGAATGATAGTGACGGTGAGATATACTTGGATTACGCATTGAGTCGGTTCCTTAATTAGCTTTAACTGGTCTAGCAGCACTTTTAGTTCCTCCGCTTCTCCTATCAGCTTGCCTATTGTCGCTACCCCTGCCTCTATCTGCTTCAGCTCTTCTGGATCGTTCCAGCTCAACATGCCCACAGCCTCGTTAACCACTCCTTTCCTGGTCTACAGATTGAATGATAATATTAGACACTTTTTCTAGTTCCTACCATGAGTAAGCAACATGCATGCGAGCTGCGCGTGAGAGAGGGAGAGCAGGACAAGACTGTAGGAGAGGGTGGATGCGACGGAAGGATGCGCGCAGCGATTACGAGAATGCCTAGCGCGGCGAATGGGCAAAAGGGCGTGGGTGTCCGCCGTGAGCGAGGGCGGGGGCAACGGGGAAGTGGCATGCGGGGCCATACAGTATATCATAGTCCAACATCAGATGAGTAGGTCACGTCCTTGAAGATACAAGGGTATTTACTGGGTCGCTGACTTTGGCACCCGCAAGCTCCAGATTGGCGTCATTACTATATCCGAGTCACACTCGAGCGCAGTGACAGTCGCAGGTGACTGGGAGAACAATGACTCGTACCAAAAATATCTGGTAGCGTCGGATGACGGTGACATCAAAGCTTGGTTCTGCTCTGTTACATCTTTCTCTATTCTAGGGGTCCCCCTGCCAGTGCTTCCATATTCAGCCCGTTGCGGTTGAACGTTGAACATCCGCTGGCACCTCATATAATCCAAGATCTTATCTACGTGCATTCCGACCGTTGCTCCTTCTTTTGCGCATCCAAACGGTGAGTGCTGTCCCATTTCTACGCTTCGTTGTCAACAGAGTTACCAATTGGCAGACAATGAAGATGTCTCTAGTTCAACACCATTGTCTCAGCCAACTTTCCAGGCACCGCTATCTTGATGTTCGAATTCCGGCCGCAGCTCAGAAGAGTCGGAAAGAAATGAGTTCCCAATAAATATCATTGGATTCATTTCCAGACATGTCTGAGCTGTCAATGGGGTCCCGAGGCAGTCAAAACGGACGCACATATACAGATCAAAAAATGATTTGTTCATCAGGGAACACCAAACCTTCTCTCATCTCCCATTCCATCTGCCACAAATTCAACCGCCTCATTAAATCGGCCCACTCTGCCTCCGTCTCCACTCCGCTCAACCATTGCTCTTGTCGCCCGAGTTCTTCCACGCGTTGCCATCCTCTTTTCAAATACGTGTATTCCGATGCATCTCGTCGCCATGCTTCAACGTAGCTGGTGCCATCGTCGTGTATCGCACCCTGGGCCTTGAGCGTGTCGATGAGACTCTCTTGGTAGTCGAAGGTCGATCCATCGACCATTCGATGACCGATGGCATATGGGTCATACCCTCGCGACCGCAATTCGTCCTCGCTTGCATCTAGCTCCTCTAGCAATCCCTTCCTTGGCTTGAGCGAACACGCGTTGGTGATGATTTTTGCGACATAAATGCTCTGTGCAAGGTCTGAGGGACAGTTGGCGACGAGAATAGGGAGCCCGATGAACGCGAGCGCGTTTGTCGGGTACGAGGACGAGAGGGAAAAAATATGCTGGTGGAGAGGGAATAGATAACGGAGGTTGGTGGTCAGTGTACGATCGTCGCGTTGGTCTGCCTTGGGTTTCACGAGGACCTCCCCGCTGGCTTCGAGAAACGGAATTCGCAAGTCATACCCCGTCGCCAGGATGATCGAATCGACGCCGTAAGCGCGCGATCCATCGGTAAAGACGACCGCATCAGGCGTAAAGTAGGCGATCGCTGGCTTGACTTCGACCGGACCACTCGCTGGATCTCGTGGCGTGCGGATAGAATGATAAACCTAGGGGATGTATTAAAAGACGGTGCACGGACTCGAAGGATGGACGACGGCCACCTTGTGTGCGTAAAGCACTACCTGGGAGGCCGCGTCACGCCCGCTCGCCCCAGAACCAACTACGATGACCGTCTGGTTTGCATACTGTCGAGGGTCGCGGTAGAATACCGAATGCAGAATCTCGCGCTTGCCGTGGCGCAGCCACTCGTCCTGACCCGGGAACGTGGGCACGTGTGGGTCATGATTATGTCCATTGGCGACGACGAGGTGATCGAACGACCGGCGCATTTCGTGGCCTGCATGATCTGTTACGACGACGTCCCAGAACCCCTCCTCGGACGTGCCGATCCAGGAGGCGGACGAGACAGTGTGATTGAGAAGGATGTACGGCCCAAGGTTGTGATGCGACACGAAATCGCGATGGTATTCCTCGACGTATTCGTGGCTCGGGTAGAGGGGGGTTCCGGGCGGGAAAGTAAACCCAGGATAGGTCATGGTGGGAACGGGGGTGTTCGTGTGAAGGAGAGGATACAAGGGCGTCTCGGGCAGATCGGGTGGGTGGACGGGTTGCGGGTCTGGGAGCCTGTCCGATCATGAGCGAGGACTGGATGAGAAGGCAAAATGTCGCACCATATGCCACCGACGTCTCGACGTTGTTCGTACAAGACTATATCGAGATGACCGTCCTGGAGGTCGACGAGAGCGCGCAGCATCGCTAGGCCTGCACTGCCTGCCCCTACGATAGCGATGGATTTGTTTCCTTGCACATCTGATGACTGGTGAGGGCTGAACCGGAGGAAAAGGAAACTTGCCAGAGACAGAACGAGCTGGCGAATGTCGACCATCATGGCGACAGTGCAAGATACTTCCGTGTGTCAAAATTCGCCCGGTACATCTTTTTTCGGTACACTGCAGCTGTCCCTACTTGTAATTTGCCAGGGAACATTTGTGAGAATCGGTGAGATCATCTGACCTCATCGTATACTCGGATTACGCATTAGGGTCGGGTCGGGACTCGGTTCGAAACGGATCAATTAATTAGCCCTAACTAATTAATCCCTCTAATCCGTCTTTTCTGCCAGTCGGTCCAGCAACACTTTTAGTTCCTCCGCTTCTTCTATCAGCTTGCCTATCGTCGCTTCGCCCGCCTCTATCGGCTTTGGCTCCTCAGGTTTGCTCCAGCTCAACGTGCCTACCGCCTCGTCGACTACTCCTTTCCATGTCTTGCCATCCGCTTTCAGCAGTGATACTAGCTCATCCTTGATACGCCGACAGGTGCCCACACCATCGTAACCGAAGCTAGTGTATACCTGCACGAGTGACGCTCCCGCACGCGCATACTCGAGCGCGTCCGCACCAGACGAGATACCTCCACACCCAATAAGCGGAATGCTCGATGGTAAATGGGCACGCAGCGTCTTGAGTGCCTGGAGCGAATAAGGTTTCAAGGGTTTCCCTGAAAGACCCCCCATCTCCGACTTGTTGGCTGCGGAAGTCAAAAGTAGTGAGTAGCTGTGTACCGGATAAGTAGTATATGCCTCACGGTCGCTCAAGGATGCCGGACGGGTGACGGTCGTGTTGCTAACGATGACACCATCAATGGTGCTATTTCGAATGACTTCCGCCATCTTAACAATCTGTGATTCCTCGAGGTCTGGCGCAATCTTGAGCACTAAACGTGGTCGACGGGATGTGACTGGAGAAGGCTGTAGCTCATCGCGTGCCTTGGTTACATCTGCAAGCAAGCCCTCCAAAAGCTCCCGATTTTGCAGGCCCCTGTCGCATACCAAGTGAGCAAATCAAAAAGAATACGACCTAGCGTCACAGACCGCAGTCCTGGTGTGTTTGGGCTTGACACATTGACGACCAGCACGTCAGCATAAGGGCCAAACGTCTTTACACCCGAGACAAAGTCTTCCGAGGACTCCGCAGCCGACGACTTGTTTTTACCAAGGTTGATGGCCAAAACAGATCCGGGGCGTAGCGCAGCGCTTGTATCTGCGCCAGCCTCGCGGAATGTGGGTATCCGTGCACGCAGACGGGGTATCACTGCAGTAGCTCCTTGTGAAGGGAATCCATATCGATTGATGAGGGCAGAATCAGGAATAAGGTGAAAGACGCGTGGTTTAGGATTGCCTGGCTGCCAGGGACACGTTCAGTAGTTGTGGGACAAAACCCAGGTGTCTGCGAATCCAGAACCCTACCTGTGGTTTCGGTGTCACACTTCCGATTTCAACCCAGCTGAAACCAAGGTTGAAAAGGCCTAGTAGCCACAGTCAGTTTAAGAGGGACGAGGGTGATTGGTGACGGACCATCTATGGCCTCTCCGTCCTTGTCAAAGCCAGCAGCCAAACCAACTGGACTGGTAATTTCTTGACCAAAGACCTACGAAAACAGCGAGGTGAATATCGCAAGCGTGACACCATCTGCGAACAAGTTCCACCTGTGACCGCAGGGCTTCGTCGTCTTCTACGGGATCCCGAGGTGCCAAACCACTCCGCAAAACTTTGACTGCCAGTTTGTGGCCCGTCTCGGCGTCAAGCGCATACCGCAGGACGGGAGTAAATACATAACGATGTATCGCCGAACGTGCGTCGAAGTAATAGGCGGTGAACAAACCAGCAGATAAACCAACCAAGACAGCGTATCCGGCAGTTCGGAAAGACGTGGAAGACGACGAAGAGGCGAACGTTCTGCGGTGGAGAGCTGGCAGTTGCAGTTGAGGTGTTCGATGCCTCAGTGCATGTTGGATTCCGGGACTTCTGAGTGCGCGTCCTGCCATGCTCTGCACCGTTCAAGTTGAAAGTATGTTGGAGCTACGAGTCTTCATATTTGTTTGCGCTTGTTGATCAGTTAATTCTACATCAGGTCTTTTAGTATGTACAGTATCCGGATGCTCACGCAATGCTTCGAGCGCTCGGGCGACTGACGAAGGCTCGTTGTTGGGGTCCAGTCACGTCAACGCAGACACAGACGCTCTCTGTGCTGCACCAGCTTCCACCAGAAGTATTGCTTGCCATAATTTGCCACCTGGATGTCCCCGACATTCTTCGAGTACGCAGGGTAAGTACCGAGCCACACTTTCAATCCTTGCCTCAGCATCATACGAGTGACGCTTAGGTTTGTCGATACCTGAACGAAATTAGCCGCGATAAAGAAGTGTGGCATTCCGTGTCCGTCAATGCCGATTTCCCTCATCCTATTCGCCCGGGGCTTTCAACGTGGTCTCCACACGATTTGGAAAAGACACTGGTCACCAATTTTCGTGTTTCGTGCAATCTGCGACGAGGTTATGGGCATACAAAGCGTATAAAGCTTGCCCACATTCCAGTTGGTACCCAAGTTCCATTGCACGGTGCTAGTTTGGTTCACGGCCGGTTCCTTGTCGTTGCTCTTGGTGAAGAAGTCCGTTGCTATGATCTGAACCTTGGACGTTCCCGTCGCAAATTCAGGTTCAAAACTATTTATAAATCAACTGACATGTTCATCAACAAGTTTCATTGTGTTTCTGCTGTTGATATTGCGAGCCGCCCATTTGCGTGTGTAATATTGCATGAATATGCATGGTCCAATTCTTCTGTGTAGGGTTTGACATCCCTCGATTGTGGTTGAGCACCGCTGAATTCGTTGCCAGATCCATCTATGCATTGAGAATCTCAGCGGACCTTGAAGTCTCGCTGGATTTTCTTCACCGGTTTGAATGCGACCGTGAAGACGAACTCACCTTTTCCCTTGGTCCCCGTGTGTTGATCGTCCATGTGAGTGCTGGGAGGATAGAACCGCCCGTGCATACGACCAGGTGGATCATTGCCGTAGACGTGCATACGCGCACGGAATTCTTAATCCCGTCGATCGATATACCTTGGCAGTTTAATGAGGTAGGCACAACCTCTCGTACATATAACACCGTTTCGTGCAAATCATGATATCTACTCCTTATAGACCCTGACATATCGCTCCTCACGTATGAGCATTTCGACCTCAACACATTTTCTTCTAGCAAATCGTGGAGTCACCACCGCCAACGAATACATGACATGCTTCTGGGCATTCCCGTTTCCTCTACCAAATATGGATGAACATTCCACCCACCTAACCCCCCATTCACACCGTGGTATTATCCATGACATTGGCATTAGCCACCTGATTCTCCTTCGTGATGCCGTCCTTGACCCAATCACACAGGATACATTGATCACCGTCCAAGCACACACCTTTTCGCCTCCCGCCCATTCTGTATACGGCACTGTCCGCCTCAGCATGTGCCATGGCGGGGTTGGCACAATCACGTTCGAGTTACTCGGAACGTTTGGCCGGCTCCCTGATGACCCATATCATCACGTTTCTTTTCATGGGTCTAATGGCAATGGATGGGCGTTTTACTCCCCGGCCCCAGGAGAATCAGACTTCGGGAGTGGTGTTGCGGCGATGGAGTACGTCAGTGATCATGGCGACGATAAGCCTAGAAACATAGTTAACAAATACCCTGGCATCTTGGAGCTTGAAAACTGGATCGACATCGTGGACTATGACTTCTATTCCGGCCGGCTATGCGTCACAAATAACCACCCGGGCCGGAACGTCGTAAAGGTTTATGACTTTGCTGTGTAGATGTCTGTCAACTTACGATGCTATTATTTGTACGCTGTTTGGAGCGTCAGTGCTGGAAGTTGCTGGGTGTTATGACTGGATACCCTTCGACCTTGTTCTTAGTTGAACAGCCTAATCACTTACCCTACTATGACTGTTCTCGTATATTCGCCCTACCTTGCAGGATATCGGGACTCATCGCCGGCGTTCCCCCCCTCCTTGCCTAGTTACGCTCTTTACTATATTACTAGCTCAGGCGTTTTGGAATGGGACCCCTTTCTCCGTCCATTGAATCAAGGCCTCTCTAGTGTCATGCTTCCGTGACAGTGGGTTTCTTGTTGCCACTCAACCACCTCCCAGTAGAACTTTTGCTTGCCGTATTTCGCTACCTTGACGTCCCGGACATTCTTCAAGCACGTAAGGTCTGTCGCAGCGCTCACGTTCTTGAAAGTTCCACCTAATAATATGAACCAGGTCAGTCGGCACCTCTACAAATTTAGTCGCCAAAGGGAGGTGTGGTGTGACGCCTATCGCGTTGCCACTTTCCCCCACCCTCCTGGTCCATTCCCTTAGCAATCTGCGCGCGACTTGGAGGATGCTCTCGTCCCTAGTTCTCGTGTTTCCCAGAACCTGCGACGCAGTGGTTATGTACCGCAAAACGCGAAGTTAGGGGAAATTTCTGTTAGATCCAAGGAGATGCCAGTACACTGTGTTTCGTTCATCCAAGGACGATTTCTGCTCGTCGCTCTCCTCGCAGAAGTTCGTTGTTATGACTCGAACCACCTCGCCTCCTCCAGTTACACCGTTATTTACAAGCCAAGAATTGGACACATCAAGTCGCTTCACTGTGCTTCCGCGGTCGACACCGAAGGTCGCCCTTTTACATGTGTGGTACTGGCTATGGAAGAAGAATTAGGAGGGTCGACGAAAATGTAGGCTTTATCATTTCGTTCGACCACGAGTGTTGATGCCACCACGACTAGTTCAATCCATTTGCTGAGCGTCACACAGCTATCTGCTACAATTAACATGAAACTACTTCATCACTGCGAATACAAGCAGTCAGAGGTCCTCGCTGTCGACCTTGGACCTCGTGTTATTGTTGCTCGATTCAAGCGTCAGGACTGCCATGAAAGTATGCATGTCCTCGCATTGGACGTGCATACATGCACGGAATTTGTACTTCCTCCGTCCGTCTTTGCATGGGAATCAGATACGGTGAGCTAGCTCATTCCTGTACTATAAATCGCACAGAACTTGACAATATGTGCCCTGATTAGAGGCCGAGATCGATGCTTACGACCATGTTCAGCAATATTTCGACGTCAACCCACCTCTTTTTTGCCATGTCTCCGCGAACCTTGGTTGGCCGGTTGAACACGTATATCCAGGCATTTTCACTTCCTATCCCAAATCCCGACGAGTGTTTTACCTCGCTCAGTTGCACTCATCGTAGTGTCATCCATGATGTTGCCGTGTCTGACATGGTGCTCCTTCATGATGCAGCCCTTAACTCACCCTCACACAACATGTTTGTGACCATAGGGGCGCTGGTAACCAACCCCCAGTTTTACGATTACTATCCGAGTGACGCATCATGGTTCAAGCTTGGCACACTTTCTCTTGTTGGCTCTGGAAATGAGATCGGAAGGGTTACGCTCTAACTCTGTTCGTTCAGCGAGCACCTTGCAGGATCACCCCTTCATCCATCATTCAATGGTACCGGACGGGCATTTTACAGCTCCTCAAAAGCCCGATACCACTATCGCCAGTCGGTTGCAGGGGTTGAGTACGATGTTCGTGGTAAATGTGGTGGCCACCGTGCTTCTGATAACTGGGTAACGGAGTCTCATTGCGTCCTACCGTTTGACTGCGAGGTGGTGGATTGTGCTCCTTATTCTGGCCGGGTGTGCACCGAGTCCCGGATGGCCGACGAGCGATCAGACAGGGTATTTGAGGTTTTTGACCTTGCTGTACCTTTGTAGGCATCTGTCGATGAACATGCTTCATAATGAATAATATGTATGATAGGCTAGTAGTGGTGTTGTCGCAAAGTGGTAACTTGGCTATGTATGGGTACCGAGGTGTGCATCGCCTCAAATTCGCTCTGATCCAGGTTGGCCCGTAACCCCTATTGGCAGTGTCGTTCCAACAAAGTCAAAGCTGGATCTACTCAGGGAGGTCCACCGTCAGCAACTCGGCGCTAAATGCCAACGGGCGAAGATGTCTGTGATGACTAATCATTCGCTAACCACCTCATTTTGCAAATACCACCATTCACGATGGGCTGCCTTGAACATCAGATCTTCGCCCTCCCAGTAGAATTGCACAACCGCATTATATATTTCCTCGACGTAAAAGAAATATTGGCACTTCGAAAGGCAGCAATCCTCATTTGTAAAAACCATTTATTAATCCAAGCTTATCAGACATGCAAGCATTTTTTCGCACTCACCCAAGACCGTGCTCTTTGGTGGATAATGTTTGCTCGTTTGCGTACGATCCAGGCCTTACCCTGTTCTCAAGCTGAGTTCAAGGCCGTATCGCTCCAACGTGCCGAACAGATCCTCTTCGAGGCATCAAGAGCTGAAGCACGTTTTCTGAAACTCAGAGTGGATCTTATACAACACATCCCCGCCGTAAAACACCCTTCTAACACATCAACATTTGCGCTGCGCAAACTTGCATTCATCTCGGATCGTTTTCTGCTTTCTGTGACTGACGATTTCGTCTCCATTTGGAATGTTACTACTTTGCTCGTAACCTCATCCACTCCCAGGCCATGGGCGCATTTTGCATTGTCGCACTTCCTTGTCCACGTTTACGACAACACTAGGTTATATTTTGCCGTTGCCTCTTTTGATGTGCATGGTAGGAGAAGGTATGCCAACGTAAGCTTATCCCGATATAACCACTGAGAGTGTACAGCATTGTCGTTTATTCTATTCCTCTCCCTCAATTTTGTGAGGATGAGAGTGATAGAGTGTTGCACCAAGAAGCAGACTTTCCATTTCGTGCAGCAGATGTATTCGAAGACTTGGATCCCCCGTCGGGCCGTGCTTTACTTCGCTGCTCCTCAACCTCTATTCAAATTCTGCATTGGCGTGATGGTAATAGCCGATCTACTATATCCGTGGAACGGAATGTTCTAGATGATGGTGTGAGTATCGTACCACCTGCCCGCTGATCTGATTGATCCTTATACACATTTCTGTCTCGGTTGAATTGGATCATATCTCTGAGGTTTTGTGGCCCATATGTCCTATGCTTCGGAGCTCGTTCCATGGAGGCATACCCCATTCCTTCCGACAACCCGACGACCACTCCCTTGCCCATTCTTCGTCACCGATTCGGCCCAGTCTGTTTTCGGGTCGTGTCGCTTTCCCGCGTTCGCGCATCGCGTTGCCCGTCTGGCGAAGTCTATACCATTTTTATGCTCAGTAATGACGTTTACAAAGGCATGTTCCATTATTGCATTCAAGTAACGACGACACCGGTTCCCTCTATGTCCGTGCAGGTTTTGGCCAAGGGCAGTATCCATTCCTCAGAGTTACCGCAATCGTACCTGGGGACCAACAGCCCGACCTACACGGAGGACATCATTCGACAAATGTTCGTCGCGACGTGGTCATTGGGTTCAGCGGGGTTGCGCGGCGTCTGGGTGGACAGGCACAGGGAAAATATCGATCGACGTGTGGTGGCGTTCACAACACACCCTGGACGATTGCGTGCCAAGAAAGCGGTTTGTGTCCCAGGAGAGAGCTCTGTTTCTGAAGAGGACGCGTTAGACATGGTGGACGAGGCACCCCATATGGCCGGCACGGTCGTTTATGTCAACTCGTCGTATGATCTCCGAGGTATGTGCAATGTTGCGTACATGTGCCCCCGACCCACAGTATTCTAGACGACATCACGATATGTGCAGTGTCCGAGTGGACGGGGTTAATCGCACTGGGTTCACGCGCCGGTGGGATTACACTTCTTTGAAGGTGTGGACACCTGGCATACCCCACCAGCCTTCTACCGAGCCTCCAAAATGCCATTACATGCAGTTTCATCAAACAATCCCTTGTCTTTCTTCACATCGCGCGCCTTTAACACTGGCACCGGTGCCGTGCCTTTGTGAGTCCAACGATAACTATCGTATCCCAGTACGCGGCCGCGAGTGGCAACATTCGTGGAAAATGAGTCTGTGGCGGCCATGGAGATTGACTGTCGCATCCTAGAACCCCAAGGATCCGCGTCCATTATGATCCCTATTCGGGTCGACTATTTGGCGGGTGTCACTGAACAAGCTTTGGAAAAAGATGTTGGAAATTATTTTATTTGTTGCGTTGAATGTAGACACCTGTGCTTACACGTAGTCCATCACCATCATTCGGCGATCGTTGTAATGACTTTGTCGACCCGGCCTCCTTGCAACGTATTCTCCGTATAGATGGCAGATTCCAGAGTAAATCTGATGATATAAATTCAAAGTTGATGGCGGTACTTTGTTTGCGCTTGTTGATAAGATCACCCAGATTTCCAAATGGCCCTTTGCTTTGGACACGTAAATTGATGTCCATACAAACACTCTATCGGCTCCCGCTAGAAATTTTGCTCGCTATATGTTACTATCTTGGTGTCCAAGACATCGTGCGGCTACGCAGGGTATGAGTCTTGTTTCAGCTTTGTGACCAAACTGCGGTTCTTCCTGCAAGCACTTTACAGGTCTCTCGATATCTGAACGAAGTTAGCCGCCGTAGGGAGGTGTGGTACGACACCTACCGCTTTGCAGACTTCCCTCGACCTCCCGGTCCATTCGCCTGGCAGAATGCGCATGACCTTGAGCACATTCTCGTTCCTAGTTTTCGTGTCTCTCGGAATCTGCGCTGCCGTGATGGAGGTATAAAAGGCGTAAAGCTGAGAGAGATTCAGTGCCCGGATGACGACACAGGGATCGGTCTGGTTTTTGGCCGGTTTCTGATCGTCGCGTCCGACGAGGAAATCGATTGTTATGATCTGAACTGTGATGATGTCGATGACCCCAGTCCCAGCATCGTTTATAAACCAGTGACGAGATGCATCCTATCGCTTCGTTGTGTTTCATCTTTCGATGGCGAAGGCCACCCTTTCGCATGCATAGTCCTTGAGGAGGAAATGGAGTCAGACTTCCGCACAATGATGTAAGCCTCGATGGTGCATCTGATTCAGGGGCACTGACGCTTATCCAGTTCGATCTATTTGTTGAATATCACAGAGGCATTCGAAATCACTCTGGATCTTCTTTATCACTTCGAATATAATGACTTCACTGTCCTCTCCGTTTCCTGTGGACCTCATGTCCTGATTGTCCATGGGAGGGAGCACCTTGCTGATCATCGTATTGTCGCCGTGAACGTGCACACACGTACGGAACTCCTACTCCCTGCGTTTATCTATGCAGCAGGGGAGGTTTATAAGGTAAGCCATCTTGTCCGTGGAATTTACTTGGCATACACTATCTGATACCCATGATATAGCTGGCCAACATCATGTTTGAGAGCATCTCGACATCAACACACATTGTCCTTTACGATACCGTTTCTACCGGGAGAAACACGTTCATCTGTGCCTTTCCCCTTCCTACTCCGGATCCGCATGTGGACTCAATACCTCTCGGCTGTTCGCATTGTGGGATCGTTGCGGGTGCCATGCTACGCGACGTTGCACTTGTGCATGACAGCATCGTCGATGCATCCGCGCAAGACACCATGATAACCATACGGCTGCACGTATCGGAGCCACCTAAACACCTCTTTGGTTCAAAATATGGAACTCTCCGCCTCAGTGGTGGTAGCACTGATGACAAGGTTGGTACCATTACGCTCGAATTGATTGATTCGTTCGACTCGTTCCACAAATACCAATGTTCGCACCCGTCTCTCAATGGCATGGGACGAATTTTTTATACACCACTCAATATCCCTGGGATCATCGCCGCGGTCGAGTATAACATCCATTGCGATGGTGCCGGAGATAAGGCTAGCGATGTAAAAGTGACCCGGCACTCGGACCTGTGGCCTGGGAGGAAATGGGAGATTTTGGATTATGATCCCTACTCTGGCTGGATATGCGTGCAGTATGCGGCGAGCGGTTGCGAGGTGATCGAGATTCTGGACTTGGCTGTGTAAGTTCGGGTCGCGCTACTCGCCGGTCGAACCAACCATCTTAGTGTATGATTATCAAGTATCCCGTGTTTTCGTTGGGTCCATTCCCTCCTAATTCTACAAAATACACATGTATGCCCTCAGACAGGAGCTTACGATCTGACTTGAGGATGATATCGGTATGTTTTTTTGCCTCGGTATGCATGGAGCAAAATGCTCGCGGTAACAGGACACGAATTGCGGTAGTTCACATAAAATATATAAAAAAAACTCGGAGAAATGGAATCTGCTATTCCGTACTGCTTGACCCTCCTAACCATTTTCCGTCCTGCCGATGGAACACATCCCCATAGATGTTCACATACTTGAGGTAAGGGGCAGAACCAAGCTCTTCAAGCAGACCACGGAAGTTTGTGGGTGCGGCCGACGGATCGACTTGATTGCCTTCCAGGGTAAGTGATTCCAAACCCGGTAGAAAACATGCTACGGCAGAAACTACCTGGGTTTCTAGATTGACAATCTAACTGACGCGTCAAGTGACGACGAGAAACCTGGGGAGTGTAAACTCACCCCTGGATTCCAATGCCCACCAACCATATCTCGTCTGAAACGGTGGGAAATCCATAGCTTCTCGACAGACTTGGGTTTATGCTTAAACAAGTCCGGCAGCTTTATAATGTAATCGATGTAGGTTGCACACATTGTCCCGGCAGAGACGCGGAATTCTATGAGTGCACATTCGGGAAGCCAATCGAGGTAATCCAAACATTCGGCATCCACGACGAGCGTGTGCAGGTATGTAGCGTCGACTGCCGCAAACGGATGTCGCAGGTGAGCGCTGTTGGTCACTTGAAGAGTCGACAGCTTGAGCTTCGCCCGCTTCTCTGGTTCGTCATCTGCAGGTCCCTGGACGAATTGACACCTATCGAACGACAGCTCTCGGAGCACGGGTAGCGCTGCAATGGCGGCCCAGTGTTCCGAGTCCACGAAGCTGTTTGAAAATGCAAGTTGGTGGATGTTGCTCATGCGTACCATTACGGCGGTATACTGCTTGGTGAACATACGGAGGGCCCAAGCGCCATCGCTGGCGAGCATCCAATCGGTGAAGCGGCAGACTCTGACGCATTTTGCGAGCCTGAGCGCGAGAGGTTGCCTGACAGCAATTTGGGCGGACAGAACGCTCTCGCGCGACGGTTTGTATACTGAATCGTTGCGAAGCTTAACCGGGATGTCGTCACGGAATATAACCCCAGAGAATTCGACCAACTCGAACACGCGGGGAAGGCAAACGTTGGCAAAGAATTTACAAACAAGAGATAGATGGGCCAACGTTCGAAGCTGTTCTGACGTAAGGCTCTGCGTAGAGGGGGCAATGTGTTCAAATATGTCAAGGTATATCTCGTTGGGAATGAGTGGGAGACTTTGGTCCAAACTGCATCGTTCTGGTGCTAGGACAGAAAGAGTGAATTGATGGAGGCAGATAGCAAGGAGTTCGACAACTCACTGGACCATTCGAAAAGCGACATATGCAGATTGAATGTGCTGGTGTTGATTGCTTGACGAAAGTTGGTGTGAATAAATCCCAAATTACATAAGTAATTGATACGGCTTCCACGGCCTGACTCATATGTTCGATCCTGATTCTTTTTTTTGCTTTCCTCGAATACAACTCTAGCACGGCAACGGTTCTCCACGAATTATAACACTTAGGAGAAACCCATCAAAGTGGGGACTGACATGCTCCGTCATGGTCAACGTAGCCAACAAATATCGGACCCGATACAAAAGGCCCAAACTTGAGCGTTCCGCTATATCATCAGCTGAACTTTAAAATATGCCGAACGACAGTGACCTCACAAGCCACAAGGATGATTACAGCGTCAAATTACTAAACTAAATCCAATGAAACACGATGCAGGGGTAGCCGAGACCGACCGTAAATCAAGGTTTGAGACAACCTAATTACCAATGACGATACTGAAGGCAGCACTCTGGCCAAGCTTCTCGAGAGGAGCAAGAAGGCTTAGAACAAGGCTAACCAATGCACCAGCCAGGCCACCGACAAGGGGAACAACCACCTGAAGCAAAGTACCAACGAGACCTCTAATAGATCAAAGGCAACCCCCGTCAGACGCCCCTTGACCTCAAGTATGACTGATATGTACTTACACAACCACAGCTAACAAGGTCTGAACGAGGTCATCAGCGACGACAAGAACCGCGGCAACAACACCGAGCACAGTCTATTGTAACAGAATCATCAATCTGTGAATCTTCCTCGTAGCAATTTGCTAGACTCACCGAGAGAATACCGGAAACGAGGCCGAGAACGTCACCCAAGGGCAAACCATCAGCCTTAATCCCTTGCACTTCCTTGATAGCAATGTTGAAGGCAACACCGATCGCATCAGTGTGAGGCCTCACGGTCTCCACGTTCACGTTGTTAGCAGCGACAAGGTCTACACCATCATGATCAACAAATGAACAAAGTGACAATGGATGGACAAACTGTGCAAGCTCTGCACAGGCGTAGCAATGTTGCGTTGGAGGTTGCCTAGCACGACGGTAAGAGACTTGGGACTGTCCCGTTCGACAACAGGGCTGGCGAAGACGCTCGCAGCAGCAGCGAAGACCAAAGAAGCGATGGCGAAGAAGCGCATGGTTAATGGTGAAGTGCTGATGGTAAGACCTCGAGAGTAGGAGCGGTGGGGAGCCTGTTTCTTTCAGCACGAACTGAGAGGGCTTTTATACCTGAAAATTCATCGTCCGTTTGTTACGCAGAATCATATGCCGCAATTTTTGTCCATATCCGCCGAATTAGTTGGAGCAAGCGGTCACTCTAACCGCTCTTCTGCTCGGCACATCGACGCGGTGACAACTCGGTCCGGCAAACCGCATAATGTTGTAAAAATATGTTTTCAGCTGTAAGAGCCACCGCTTGTTCAGTTCAAGTTCTTTCACCATATGGATAAAATAAGCGTCAAGCTCGCACCTTAGGCGTCGACACGAGGGCAAATTAAATCAGTCCCGCTGCCAGGCAGCCATCGCAGGTGCCTGAGCATAACCCTTGGCTCGCTGTCAATGACTCGGTTTCTTGTCAGTGACTCGTACATACCATATGCTAGAAGCGGCCCATGGAACCTCCGGGAGCACGCCGTGGCCACTATTATTGTGTCAGCGTGTCAGCAATAAAAACAAGAAAGTAATGTGATGGTGTTGTGAAGAAGGGAGGAAACCCGATTTTACAGCATACTAGCCGTGGTAACACTACTCATATTCTCTTTTTGCAGCTAGCCCGCTGACAATTGAAATATTGAAAACCCATCTTCTCTCGCCACTGCGATGATAAAAAAAAGTAAAAGCAATAAAAGTGGAGCCAGTACTTAGCATACAACGATGCACTGCTGGCAGATTTTAGCTACATGTGCTGTATGAATATCCCAGTATTACACTTTGAAGCTTTCCGTCACGTAAAATCACGCTATTGGACCCTGGGGTTTGCTGTGTAACGTTTACCTTAACGTATCTTGATAAAAAAACATTTCATTTCGCTTCGCTTGGAGACGACCAGAAGAGCCAGCGTCGGAGGTGTGGAAGTGAGGATGGGCATTATCCTACTGGACTAGATGCCATGGTAGTACTTACATAGCCCGAGCCACTCAAGCTAGCAGCATCGACCTGATGTCAGTAATCTAACGAACAGCGTACGTGCCAGTACGAGCAGTTAGAGCACATTCTCCTGGGTGCTCACTCTTCTTAGTACACAAATAACTCTCTGCGCTTCCCTGGACCGATATATGATTTGGTCGTCACCGTACTTGAGCCTGCCTTCGAAAACAAAAATAACACAAAATGTCGAGTCCAGATGAATGCCGCAAAGAGAACAAATCATACTTTGTTTGGATGTGGGGAACAGCAAGTCATGTCTGTGCAATAGACATCATGGGTATGTGTAAAAAGATAGATTCGTGATCGCCGCCCGCTCATTCACACACGACAGATCCGTTCCGTGTCTCAATCTTCCGAGTTCACACCTTGCACGAGAAGGAGACGTCAGAATCGATCGCTCGCTTGGTTGATAATAGATGGGCGTAGTTAGAACCTCGGTTGGCCTACGTAAAGTTGATCCGGCTGTACACACGGACGATATGTGAATATGACTGCCTCAGCGGGAATGATGTCGATTGCTCACCTTGTTCAAGTGTTGCTCTAGGCTATCAGACACTGTCGTGTTTATCAAGTCTGGGCAGATAGGCTTGTTTGTCGTTTTTGGGACGTCCCCCCTGGCCGCGATGCTGCGATAATGAGATGGATTGTATTGTAACACCCGGCCGGGATATATAGAAATAAGACAACTACCGATATGTCTGTAAGCATGCACAAGTGCGGGGCTTTGACGTCACGTACTATCTAACACCGCCACCCATGGCAGCCGTCGCCCAAGTGCTGGTTCAAGGCAGACATGTTCGTGAAGACATCAGCAGGGAGTAGCCATGAGGAAGTAGCCATGCAGATACCAGCGTCATTGGATGGATCATAGGTAATTGTACTCGATCACATCCAAGGGGTCCAGAATGTTCGCCTTCATCCAGGCGTGGCGCCAAAGATTTGTGCAGCTTTGTCGATCCAGATTTGGCAGTTCCTCAGCCCCGTTGGGAAGGAGGTACATGAGAGCCAAATGCCAGCATACTGACCCACCCTGCTTGTGCGAGAGAGGCCAATACGGAAAGCCAAAAGTCGACGAAATTGATAAATGCAGTCGTGCGGTCAGTTGTCGCCTCGAAGGATGTCGCATGTACAGAGAATTGATGGTAGATCCTGTACGTTGTCGAAGTAGCGATACCGAATGACAGGCCTCCGCCACGAATTGCCCGAAGTAAATATGAATAGATGTTTTGATAGACATCGAAAGTGGCATGGTGGGTTGTACAACCGATGTCTCGGTGTCATTGTCCTCACGTATAGAGAGATGTCAGCAACCTGGCTACAGATCGAAAAGTGATGAGGTGCATGCGCAACCGAGGGTAGGTGATAAGATGTTGTGTCCAGCACCTTTGGCCAGCCTCCACCAGCACCAGCAGGAGCGTCGTCGGCGACCCCACCTGCAATCACAACACTGTTGTTGGTTGACCTCATACCACTGGGTGCCCAGTGAAACAGTGATTGCTGCACAAAATATGGATGAACGAATTCCGGCGGGAAAGCACAGAAAATTGGATCACCTGGGTCATTCTCGAGAAGGAATTGAATCACTTTTACACTCGCCCCGTAAACCATCAGGTTCGTCGGATTTTCGCTGATCATGATGTGGAATTAAACCACCAGTAGTCCACTATGGATTCATCAGGCTGGCCAGCGACCCGAAGTAAGCTTGTGGAATTCAGCGGTGCGTAGTGGCCAGATGAGAGGGCGCTAGAGACGGGTTGCATCCGAGTCGGGTTGGCAGACAGCGCAGTGCATTCGGGCCGTGATGGTCTACAGGCATCGCTCGCGGTGCGTTTGCAGCTTGACAATGGTGGGGCCGCTGCAGCGCTCGTGGCGAAGACTCCAGGAAGAAGCATTTGTGCGATGGATCTGGGGCTGTGAAGTTGGAGCGCCAAGTGAACAACAGCCATTCCGTAATTCATATCGGAACCGACGCTTGGACTTGAACACATTGCAGCAAAGTTGCTGGTCGACTTCTCGTTCGATGCAGAACACGGCGTCTCACGGTGGGACATGGGCTACGAATTTCTCAAAGCCCCCGCCGAGACTCTTGAGGTAGTGCGTACAGGCCGCAGTCACGGTGGCTGTTGTACGGTTACCAGCCAGTGCGGCCCGGGGGTTGTCGCAACGGTTCCTAATGATACCGGCGGGGGAGCAAAACTCTCACCGTAATGTCAGGATTCTCTTTGAACCAACTTCCACTGGAAATCTTACTCGGTATATTTTGCTACCTCGATATTCCAGACATCCTTCGCATACGCAGGGTGTGTATCTCCTTTCATACGTCTTTCTGACCCAAGAGATACGAGCGTGTTCCCAGGTCTGTCGCTATCTCAACGACACCAGCCACTCCAGAGACGTATGGTCCGTCGCCTACCGCACAGCCAACTTCGTTCGTCCTCCCGGCCCCTTTCTCTCACAGTCTGCACACGACCTGGAGCATGCGCTCGTTCCTAGTTTTCGCATAGACCGGAATCTTCGGCCCCACGGTGGCAACGCCGCCCAAAGAGATATGCCAACGCTCCGAAAGCTACGAGAGATTCGGTACACCGGCGTCGACCTCCGCATCAGCCTAGTCTTTGGACGTTTCCTCTTCATCGCCCTCAGCGAAGAAGTCCGCTGTTACGACCTAAGCATCAACGCCCTCGATAGCAACTCGGGTGCCAGCGTCGTTTACAGGGCGAGAGGTGGAACACTCAAGTCGTTTCATTGCGTGTCCGCCATCGACGTCGACGGACGCCCGTTCGCGTGCGTGGTCCTGAGCGAGGCGGCCCGGACGGGACACCGAACACAAATGTGAGCATCTACGCCTCTGTCCAAGTTCTGACATGCTAACGCCACTCGCAAGCGCTATCTATCGCTTGCAGGTCGCAGAGGGCTCCGAGGTCGCCTTGAGCCTCCTTCACCAGTTCGAACACAGCGAGTTCAACATCCGCTCCGTCGACCTCGGACCTCGCGTGATCATCGTTCAAGGCATGGCACCTCACGAAGACTGGCGTGTAATTGCCTTGGACGTGCATGCGCGTACGCACTTCTTCCTCCCTCCATTCACCGGCGCAGAATGGGAGCCAGACGAGGTGGGGACCTCGTTCGCCCATGCCAATGCCACCTAGCGCTGAACGTCCATAACCTACACAGGCATCGCAATGGACAGCCACCACCCCGCTCACGAGCATCTCGACCTCGACGCATCTGCTCCTCGCCAGGTCCCTCTACACCTTCACCGCCGGGTGGAAGACCTACTTTCAGGCGTTTGCTCTCCCGCTCGACTCGAATGCCCGTACCCGCGCGAGGCGCACCTCTCTCGGTCACTCCCATCGCGGCATCATCGCCGGAATCAACGTACGCGACGTCGTGCTGCTGCACGACGCGATCGTCGACCCGTCCACGCACGACACCTCGATCATGATTCGCGTGCACGCCTTCGAGCCTTCGCGTCCGCACATCGCTGTGTCGAAATACGGCACGCTCCGACTCGGTCACCGTCGCTCGTCGACGTCTTCAGACGGGGTGGGCAACATCGCATTCCAACTCCTTGGTTCGCTCGGCCAGCTCTCCCGCACCCCGTTCTTTCACCCGTCGTTCAACGGCACCGGGCGGGCGTTTTACACGCCCGAACCGAGCACGAACGGGACCATCGCTGCCCTCGAGTATGACCTGCGCAGTGATGAGAGTAGCGACGACAACAGCCCCGTTGCCGAGGTAATTGAATATCCCTGTGTTATACGGTTTCAAACCCAACGGGTTCTCTCGGACTATGATCCCTATTCCGGCCGGATATGCCTCCAATCGACCATGGCCAAGTATAGGGTAATCGAAATACTGGATCTTGCTGTATAGTACCCAAAGGCAGTATACACAAAAAAAAAACAGTTGGAACGCAATGTATGCGTAAAATTATAATGACCAATCCTAGGGTATCACGGGCGAAACGTGTTCGCTAACCCATAGTGAACACCAACAAGGAAGCACACATCATGCCCATCATCACAAAGCTATTCGCGACGGTCCCCCGTGCGCTGTTTGACGTCGACGCGTTTGGAGTGTTTGACACGCTTGGAAAAATTCGCGTCAATAAACATTAAAAAAAAGGCTTGGCATGTACACTCACGAGGAAGCCGGCAGCACAAACGCCACGGAGCCTACGCTATCCAACGAAAACCCAGACGCCGTCACCCCGCCCCCGCTCGAGAACACCTGCGTCGCACCAGCGCCGTTCACGCTCACGTTGGCCCAGCTCACTTGTTGAGACACGTAATACGTGTTCGTAGCCATGACGAGCGTTTCGTTCGAGGTGCTCCACACGGCAACGTCGACACCACCGACCATAAAGTTCTCCCGGACGGCCGTGGCGCCAAACAGGAAAGGCGTGATCTTGTGGAGACTGAGCGCGAACAGGGACGCATTGCCCTTGATGTCGACCGGCGTGGGGTCCGACCATGAGACAGCACCTAGAGAGCCGTGATTGACGCCCAGTATGGTCATGACAACCCATTCTTGGCCGGTGGGCGCCCGCAGCCAGTAACGGCTAGGCAACGTGCGGTTGAGCCACGGGGCGGATAGCGGACAAGGGGGTTACTCACTCTCCAGCGACTCCACCGAACGCTTGGGGGACGCTCCAAACTGTCTTGGTGCGTTCCCATCCGACGACCTCCATTCGGTTCAGGAAGCTCGTCACGCGGTCGCTGACATCAGTGAAGGAGCCAAGTCCACTATTCGCAGCGAGCGGAATCAACGATGCATTCATGGGAGGAACGGCGTCGTTGAGACCAGCCGGGATGGGCAAACAATTGTCGCAGCCACAATCCCCATAGGTCGGTGTGCAGGGAGTATTGAACATGAGGGAGGTGTTCACGTTTGTGCCGATGGTATACACGTCTTGCATGATGATATCTGCACCGGCGGCATATGACGTGAAGTAGTAATTCTGGCAATTGAGTACGAGAGAGACGGGATGGTATCCGTCGAGGTTGTATATGAGGTTGTACGCAAGGGATGTCGCATTGAGTGGATCGGATGATCCGTCGGGTTCATCACCAGTGTACCAAACCAATAGATTGGACCAGTTCTTGAAAGAGTTCACTTGCGAGGTGACGTTGGCCGCGTCCTGGTAAACGTAGCGCATGTCGTACATAAAGTACAAGCCGTTCTGCTGCATGCGACCGAACACATCGTTCACGCTCGTTTGGCTTGGAGTGGACTCAAATATAGGATGTACCTGACCCAGTTGGTTAACGAGGACATACGAAAGTGGGAGCAATACACACGATCGTAAACCTTGCCAATAAAAATGAGTTGTCTGGTGGAAGGAAAGGTGAAGAAGACACTCACCCTTGGTTGGCCAATTCGTCAATCAACGAGAGATTTTGAGCCAAATATTGGAACTCAGTGTAAAAGCCGATCGGAAACACGGGCTGGTAGCTCCCTCCACCATTCGCAGGCTTTGCTAACAAGGCACCAGTCCTGAGGTCCATTTTCGTAACAGCACTGTTGGTCGGGTTGGGCATGTAATACAAAGCAGAACTCGTGCTGAAAGTTTGCGGGCTGGAAGATGAACCACCCGAGTAGGTCGCCTGACAGGTGAGATTGTAGGGGTTGGATTGGGGAGTCAGATTCCCCAAACTAAATGAAATCTCATATGCTGTCGCATTGAATGGGACAGATCCTTTCGCAAGTACCGTCCCCCCATCACTAACAGTCACACTCAGCGTCCCAGCGTTTGACAGGGACCCTGAAGGTAGGTTGATGGGATTTGCACCTTGAATGTTGGAGTAGACCACAGGGGTATCGATTAGGATGGCCGCGGATGAGCCTGCATCTTCGGCCAAATAAGGTTTGATGGCGGGGGCGCATCTGAAAGCCAGGAGGGGGCTTGGAGATGGTGTGGGGATGGAGAACGTTCCCCCAGGAAGAGGAGCCACATTTTGCGGCATTTGACTCGGGTCGTAGTATTTGCCGCACCTGGTACGCATATCGTGAACGTTATTTGGAGCGTACAAAACCGACCAACCATGTTTGACCATACACTTCAGGGATAACAAAACACGTGCCGAGAAACACGGAAAGAAAAAACGAGCTCCTCTTCTTTGAGGTGGCGTATGTCTGAATGATATTGGGTCACCGTAAGCTTCTTAAAAAATATGACGAACATACCATCTCTGAGTATTGGCACAGAAACGAGAAAATTTGAATTTGCCTCTGGGAAACGGTCAATAAGTCTGCAAGTTTACACAGTTGAACGTTGAGGTATGGATGCTGCACAGAATGACTGGTATCGCAGCGGCAACCGTTCATTAAGCCATGCTTCTGCGGGCACTGGCATAATTGCGACCTCGTGTGGTTCTGCAAAAATATATGTTTTACCTGGAATAGAAACACGTGCAAAATTATGATGGTGCTAGAGTATGCGTTCTTCAAGATGCATGTATTAGAGTCCGCAGAGGCAATTAACTAGACGTACGTACTCAGCGCACACGCAAAAGAAGGGGTAGTAAAGGAATGTGGGTGTTGGAGCGAGACGGGTGGGCTGCCAGTACTCCAGTGGTCGCCAGAAACGTAGGATGTCTATTTACAATTATTTGACGCTGCAGTGCCTGAGTCAGTACCTTCGCGACCAGCATAGCTCAACGTCAACAATGATCATCACATTCGACTTTATGATAGTGACTTTATAATTTTTCATCTCCTTTGATGATTATCAGGCGTCAGAAGCGCAATTAAAAGGCGCCCGTCATCTTCGATTTCCGATCTGGTGACACGGTGTCAACAGGTACCCGCCAGACACGGAGTTTACCACGTTCATGAACGACTCAAAGTAAGCATAATGGACATGGGGACAACTGAACACGCAGGCACAATTTTTCGCAATTATACTTCGAATGCTGTCCACAGATTTCTGCATCTCCAAGTCTCAAATTGCCTTCATATCTTCATCTACCCCCTAACGCCATGTGCCAGCCACCAACTGCTCACCATGGTTCCTTACTGCCTTTATCTGAAAGTGGTATGTATGTTCTTGTTGCCCGCACTCGTTGATGTACGGCAGATATATCCATCCTTGATTAAAATGGCCACCTGCTCGGACGCAGTTTTCATGACCTTGGATGATAAATTCCTCACAGCGGTGGGTTTCTATAGCTAAGCGTCGGAACAGGATGAACCTGAAACGAACTACGCGTGAACCTTCTGTGGCACCTCCTCAGTGACTGTGAGAAGAAACGAACTTGCCGCTATTCCCTTTCTTAATATATGTCCGCCGATCGGACGATCGACGACCACGGTCTCATGGCTGCACGTTCATTGCATGTGACGCAGAATGATGCCAGTATTGCTGTGTGAGTAGTAAAATTACGTTGGTCTTTGCAAACTAGCTCACTTCAACTTATCACTGGTTGGTCACTGGCAATTGTAACTTGAGCGTCAGCTCCGCTAGTCTGAAAGTCCGGAGCATCGTTTCTATCGTTTATTGAAACGGGGGGCGGCTCACATCGTAAAACTGTTTGCGTTAGATCCTCTACATTCTCGCGGAAGTGCCGCCGTCAGTAAAGGTAGTATATCTGTTCCAGATGATAACACTTGTGCGGGGATATCCTTCTCAAACTCTTTCGGTCATCCTGATGGAGTACGGTGGTCATCCTTTTCAGGATTTCATTTCAAAAAACATCAACTCCGACACATGTGTTCGCATCATCTTTCTTGCACGATCGTGGGTTCGGAGGAATGGTCACATCTTCGGATCTGTGAGACTCGAACTGAGACATAATTTTTGTCACAGGTCATTTATTAGGCGAGTTTCAGGGCTTGAACTGTAGAAACGGGGTTTTTTTTATCGCATTCAATTGTACCTAACATGCGTTGAAGTTTCAACCATAAGGATCTTGACATAAAGCCGACCAGTTCAACGGACCGAAATTGTGGGTACCCATTTTTACCTCAGATGGCTTCGAGCAGTTACTACTTGATTTCCGTCGAAATTACTCGACCCCCGTATAGGATTGACCGAATGACTCTAGAGTTGGCACTGATATCAATTGCGGCATTTCGTGACCCGTAAATGCCCGTTCGCTCTACCACGGTAATACGTGTCGCCGATACATTAATTGATCGGATCGACACGGGGTGTGACCATGCAGGCTATAAAGCGAGTAAGTGGACAATAAACATTGAGTCCCTCCTGTTTTCTCATTCTTCGCAGCATTCTCAACGGTATAATATGCACTCATCAACTGAAAACAAAAATGCGGTTACCGGTGGACATGAAAAGGACGTAGCGATTCTAAACTTGAATCCTATAGAACACGCCAAATTACTACGAAAAATAGACTGGAATCTTCTGCCTTTGCTCACCTTGCTATATCTTTTGGCGTTCCTGTGAGTCACAATAACTTCGTAGTTTGCACAACATCTGATTACTCCCCGTTCCAGCGATCGCTTGAATATCGGTATGCATTACCCGACAACATGGCATTGGTGCACCATGCCTATATCATGTTGTAGGTAATGCAAGAATAGCAGGGATGGCGACCGACTTGCACCTCGTTGGCCTCAGGTATAATACCGCCGCTGCTGTCTTTTACGTACGAGTTCCTCTGAAATAAATTAGGCTTGGGGTAGCTGACGTTCGATTCAGATTTTTTATATTCTTGCGGAAGTACCATCGTGAGTCGGAACAACATAAAATATAAACCGATTTCATACAAGAATCTGCAAGAAACATCATCCTCAAGCTCTTTCGACCATCCAGATGGAGTACGATGGCTGTCTATCCTGTGTATGTTTTCCCACTCACAAAATTTTCTATTGTAGTCCCCACGCTGATGGTTGCATGGGGTTTGATAACGACGCTCACGTGCTTTGTGAAATCGTATCGAGGGCTACTTGTGTAAGGTTTCACGTATGTGCAGTCCACCCCACTGATATTGGTAAAATTCGCAGTGCACGGATATTCCTTGGTCTTGCGGAGGCCGGATTATTCCCTGGAATAAATTACTACATTTCATTGTGGTATCCACGTATGGATCGTGCAAAGCGTGTTGCATGCTTCTTCTCTGCCGCAACAGCTGCTGGCGCATTCGGTGGCATTCTAGCGTGAGTTTTTAATTTCTTTACAAATGTTGATAATTCACATTCAACAGCTACGCCATTGAAAAAATGCATGGGTATGTCATACTTTCGTAAATGCAATGTATACATTTATTTTCGATGTCTCCTGACGTTGGCAGGATTGGTGGCCTTCGTGGTTGGCAGTGGATTGTAAGTACTTGGTTCTATGAGAATGATTGTAATTACAGTATGTGCTAATGATGGCTAGTTCTGTTTGGAAGGAATAGGTGAGTATGCGGTTTTACCGTGGCAAGGGAAATTGATCAAGTATATATTTTGCAGCTACGTTGGTTGTAGCCTTTGGTGCATTTTTTCTCATGCATGATGTACGTTCTCATTTGCATAGTCTACTCTCCTGCAGAACTTCACCTTCATGATTAGTACCCAGAAACAGCTTCGTTTTTGACAGTGCCAGAAAGACACTACGTAACTAAGTTGTTGAAGGATGACTCGCAAAATATGGCAACACAATTTGAGTTTGAGTTTGTTTTACAGGCTGTCAAGGATTATAAAACGTACGTTCAAATATGCATATTTATGAGGTACGTAATGAAGTCGTCCCAGTGAAACTGCCCTGAAATTTGCATGGACCACCAGCATGCTTATACCTGTTTATACCATCACCCTATTCACTCCGACGATCATCAATGAGCTCGGTTTCTCTGCCGTTGCCGCTCAGTTACTTTCCGTCCCGCCTTATGTTGCGGGATGTATAACCACCATTCTTGTTGGGATCTCTTCTGACTTTCTCAAACTCCGTGGGCCGTTTGTGATCGGAGCAGCGTTCGTTTCCTTAATGGGGTATGTCGTCCTATATACTCAAAAAATCCCTGTTATCTCGTATGCCGGAGCAATCCTTGCCACGGCGGGCGCGTTCCCAACCATCCCTGTCCTCATTGTATGGGCTGGTTCGAATGCTGGAGGAGATATCAAACGCGGAGTCGTCATCGCTATGATCATCGGACTGGGCAATCTGGGAGCGTGAGTAACGCCTTCCGTTTGATCTTGTTGTAGCCTTCAGTCTGCCCAATATAGGTTTTGTGCCGCGTATATCTATTTTGATCCCCCTCGATTCCCTATTGGCCATGGAACGATGATGGGCTTCCTGTGTTCCGCGTACGCACGCCCTTCATATTGGTGTGACTTCTTTTATTCTGACTTCCAAGACTAGCATGCTTTTGTCTACATTCGCAATGTGGAATTACGACAGAATAAACAGAAATAAAGAGGAACAGTGCCGTCAGCTTCGGATCACTGAGGATCAATGCGAAGAGTTTAGGAACGTGGGTGATGAGAGTCCTCTCTTCCGGTATACTCTTTAGTCCGCTGGTTTGTATCGGTATTTATGGCGTCACGGCCGAATCGAGTAGCATGGAACCCCACGATGAGGTTTGAACTCATCTATGGTGTGGAGGTCGTAGGAAATGGAATACGGACACTATTTTCAAATTGCTGATCTAAACAAAACTGTTACGTGGCGAAGCTTGCACACGATCGATTCCGTGCGGGGTAGCAATGAAGCCGAGCCCCGCCTCGTGCCTGCGAAAGAACCCAACGTCTCTCCTAGCCATGTGCAAATGATTCCTCGTCATTCCCAAGGAGGCGAATCTGCTTGAACCAACTGGTTTGCAGTATTCCTCTAGGTTCTTCCGTGTCTTCTAACGTGCTCAACTGGCATGTTTTGACATGGTTTTGATGACCCCGCAGCTTTCCTAAGAGATTGGTAGTACTGCTTAATGGTGTGATCGAATCCGCTTTCGAGTCTGCCTATGGATTGATCATGTCCGCCAACTGCAGTGGTGTTAAGTTGAGAGATAAAGATAACTACCGTCGTATCAATGTGATTTTATAAAAACATCTTGTGTACTCCGGCTGGGCAATCGTGACGGCGTCAATCAATCATGTCCGCTTTTACTATCAACGGACTTGGGAGCGGCGGGGATTTCCGAATGCTCCACTTACTTCAAATTCCAGGTTCTTATCGCTCTCGAGCACGTCGCTGTGCTGACTCGGAGACCATGCTATAAGATTCCTGCGTTGTCCACAGACATTGCTTACATGACACAATCTGTAGATGCCTTGAGTTTCATTCGAAAAGGCAGCGGTAAACTATCTCACCAAGAAAACTCTTCATCCGTAGGCTGTTGACATGACACGGAGTAACGATATTTGCCATTGGATGCTTGGTGCTAGCTATGATGGCGGGATTCCAATGCACAAAAGTTGAGCCGCCGTCGAATTCTCCTTTGATCCGACCTACGTCAAATTGGCTTGTATCTCAGGCTACGGGAAGTAATCCCCTCCCATGGTTACGCCGGCCATCGTGGAAATTTCAGCTCGACGTTTCGTGCGGAGCGCATGCATGGAGCTTGAAAACGAACATGAAGAAACCAATATTTGGACCTCCGCAGTATCACTATGGCGCCAGTGGCCCCGGGCCCGACCTTCAAGTCCGGGTTGACGACAGGGCCAGTTTGTTGTTTCATACTTCCTTGTGGGTATGAACCTGTCAAGATTGTGCATCAGATACCGTTGCCAGTTTGCGCACCAGACTGAGAGTATTATAAAATTGCTGGTCAATGTCAATTTGCCTTCTTGCGACCCATTCTTTCGTTGCATCTGCATCGTTGTGACTTGATGACTGCGTCACCATCGAGAAGACTGGGAAGCGTAGACGAGACGGTCCCCGTCCTCGAGGTTAGTCCTGCAGAGTATGGCAGGCTACTCCGCAAACTAGACTGGAACCTGCTACCTCCGGTGTCTTTGCTATACCTTCTTGCGTTTCTGTGAGCTAAAATATTTTACCTACTCTCTATCTGACCACAGTTTTCTTTGTTCTACTGAATTGCAGAGATCGTTTGAATATCGGCAAGTCTTGTGTGATACTTTGCCCGGGTGTGGACATTTAACGCCTTATAGGAAATGCTAAAATTGCGGGTATGATGACTGACCTGCATCTTTTTGGTCTCAGGTATAATACTGCTGCTGCTGTATTTTTTGTGCGTGATCCTCGCCAATATTTCGGAACCATCCTCAATACCTCGCTCCCTCAGATTCTGTACAGCCTCGCCGAAGTACCATCGTAAGTTGGAGTAGCATATTCCGATTCCGGGTATTGATTGCGTTCAGAAACGTCATCCTTAAGCTGTTTCGACCATCTAGGTGGAGTACGATATTTATCCCCATCCCCTCGTCTGTCTCCGCTGATAAAACTGACAAACCTAGTACCCATAATTATGGTCACATGGGGTACCATCATGACACTCATGTCTCTCGTGAATTCGTATCATGGCCTCCTGCTGTAAGGCTTCAACCACCTCCCTACCTTGCACTGCTAACGTTCTGAAATGCGTGTAGCGGACGGATATTCCTTGGTCTCGCTGAAGCTGGATTGTTTCCTGGCGTAAACTACTATATTTCGATGTGGTATCCACGTGCGGCTCGGGCAACGCGCGTTGCGTACTTTTTTTCTGCCGCAACCGCTGCAG
The DNA here is from genome assembly GCA_038094615.1 of Heimioporus aff. retisporus. Taxonomy (NCBI): domain Eukaryota; kingdom Fungi; phylum Basidiomycota; class Agaricomycetes; order Boletales; family Boletaceae; genus Heimioporus; species Heimioporus aff. retisporus. Next base: position 10,765 of record JBBPUI010000024.1, on the reverse strand, counting down.
GAGCTTGTGGTGGTCTTCTTGCGTGAGCATCGTTCGCATCGAATTCTATGTAACCACTCACACCCTGAAGTTATACAATAGAAAAAATGGATGGGTATGTCATGAGTCGTCACAGATCATCGCGGAGCTTATTTCCCATCACAGGATTGGTGGTTTTCATGGATGGCAATGGATTGTAAGCAAATTCAAAAAATGGTATGGTGCAGGCACTCATTTAAGTTAGTTCTGTCTGGAAGGGCTTGGTGAGCCTGCCGGGTCACTTGGAAAACGATGTAACTCACACTCCACAGCTACCATAGTCGTGGCTTTAGGAGCAGCTTTCATTATGCAGGACGTGGGTCTTTATGTCTACCGTGTCTTTGAATGGACCATGATTCCTCCTTGTTTAGTGTCCTCAGACAGCGACGTTCTTAACGGAGACCGAACGGCGCAACGTGATTTGGCTGCTAAACAACGACTCGCAGGGTCTTGCAACCCACTTTGACATCGAATTTGTTGCACAAGCGCTCACTGACTATAAAACATACATTCAAGCAGGCATATTCATTGGGTACGTGGACGAGGCCACCTTATTTCGTGTGGCCGCTCTGACATTTTCGTGGTCCACCAGTATCTTGATCCCGGTGTACGCACTGTCCTTCTTTACCCCTACGATCATTCAGGAGCTCGGCTACTCTGCTGCTGATGCCCAGCTACTTTCCGTCCCTCCATTTGTTGCGGGATGTGTAACGACCGTCCTTGTCGGGATCTACTCCGACTTTGTCAAATTGCGAGGTCCGTTTGTAATCGCTGGGGCATTCGTCGCATTTGTGGGGTATATTGTCTTGTATATTCACAAGGGCCCTGCCTTCTCGTACGCGGGTGCTGTCATCGCCGCGGCAGGCGTGTTCCCAACCATTGTCGTCGACGTCGTGTGGGCTGGTTCGAACGCCGGAGGCGAGATGAAACGCGCAGTGGTCATTGCCATGGTCATCGGAATAGGAAATCTAGGAGGGTCAGTCTCGTAACTTCCACCATCGTCCGAGTCGGATTTCTGAAATGGCTCGACATAGAATCTTTTCATCCTTCATTTACCACGATCCCCCGCAATTCCAGATCGGACATGAATCCATGATGGGTTCTCTGGCTCTGTCGTGCGTCTCTCGTCCGCTGACCGTTTCCCGCCGTGTTTTGCTCACCCGACTTGATGTGCAGCATGCTCTTGTCCGCGTTCGCCATGTGGGACTACAATCGAATCAACAAACAAAAAGTGGAGGCGTGCCGCCAGTACAGAATCACGGACAAGCACAAGGATCGGTTTAGAAACATGGGGGACGAAAGTCCTCTGTTCAGATACACCCTTTGATGATTTGGCTGGCGTATCTTTGGAAGTATCGATATGTATCCCTCATTCGGCTCCTGGTGCACCTGTAACATAGAGATATTGCGTGCGCGGCGCGCGCCGCGACGTTCCTAATCTCCACCAACTATGCTTACCATCGTGTTATTTGTATGTTTTATTTTTTTACTTATATTCAATACTCATACATGTAACTTTGATGAATAACTGTTCCTACTTTTCGGCGTGTCGACATGCACTCTCGCTGGAGATTGCCCAAGTAATACCAGAATGGTCATCTTAGTGTGGTTTCCCGTGTCATAATACAAACAACCGAATGATCGACAAGAACATAGCAGCAATCAAAGCGACGAAACAGGGGGAAGAAACCTTACACGTGTCATACATAAATGTACTGTGTCATGAGTCATCAAGTCATCAGACGGTGCTTTGCATCCTCCGGGCCCCGATGTGCTGATCGTGGTAACAAAGACATGGCTCGAACGAGAGAAAACAGCAATCAAAACAGGGTTCGAAGTAACCGTCCGATGCGGGTCACCGTGATGCGGACATGTCATCTTCATACGTCAAGACGAAACCACAACGGAATCATCTTCCACATCCGTTCGCGTTCTTTCTTTGCCCACGTCTCGAGCGTCTTTGCGCACGCTTGACATTCGGCCTGGTCGAAACTGCGACGCGAGCTTCCTAAACGGTCGACGCCCAGGGGTTGGCTGAGATCATAGAGTGATTGGCCAAGCTCTTCCGCAACGTAGAGGGGGTCCGTGCAGCCGCGTTCGTGGTCAAAGAGGTAGTGCTGGGTGGCGAGCGTCACGAGCTCCGAGAAATCGCGTTTACAGGTCCGATGGGTAGACGAGTGCGCGTATGGGTGGTGGAATGCAAAGGTATACCCCGGACCGGTCATCAACGTGCGCGCGTGAGATCCGAGGGATTGGATCAGCGTAGTGATGGCATGCTGAGAAGCTTCTTTTCCGAGGGAGAGTCGCTGCATGTCTATGGGCGACAAGGTACATCGCCACGCTCCTTCCTCGAAGGATTCGCCATAATCGAATATTTGGGAGAAACCGTATCTGGAGAGATCGTAGAAGGCAGAGGGCAAGAGCGACGGTGCATTAGCCTCGCGTGCGAGATTGATCACAGCCTAGGAGGTAGTGTGAGGTTGGGGCTTGAGGACGAGGGCTAAAGTCTAGCTCACGATTGGGGATGGGTAGATGCTCTCCAACCCTGGTGGGGGATCAAGAGAACGCGAAGTATCCTCACGAGCATCCCATCCATTGAGTGTTGTAGGCCAAGCGACAGAAAGGTGGTCGAGGGCTTTCTGCCGTAGAGAATCCACGACATACTTCGTAGCAAGACGCAGGATGCCAGAAACCACTTGAAAGTCCGCAGGATCGTTGTTACCAAAGCTCCTTGAGTAAGAGAAGACTGAGCGAAGCAAGCAATCGAGTATGACAGGACGACTCACGGGCCGTCTACCAATGCTGTGAGTAGATTGGTAACATCCTCTGGTGTATCGTGGAGTCTGAGCACCGGACAACCTTCAATATCTCCCTCGGAGTGTACGGATTGTGACAGCGACTTGGCATCCGCCTCAGGCTGCGGCAGGGTGAATAGGTCGTGAAAGAAACTAGAGTGTCGAGCGAGTAAGGATTTGTGGACACGAAAGAGCAGGTTTTCAGCGCGAAGGACAATCTGCAGCAGGACGTGAGTGGACTCCGTACACGTCAACATCGGGCAAAATGTGCTCACAGATCCATCCGGAAACCACAAATCTGGGTGTTTGACAGGAGCGCTCGCATGGTTTGTGGTGTCACTGCATTCTGCTTCGGCGGCAGCATCCTGGACATTGGAGGAAGGTGTAGGATAGTTTACATCGGCTGCGGACTCTGAACGGCCAGGGCGGTGAAAATAGTTCCGAAGACTCGGAGGCGGAGGGCTCCTAGATGGAGAGCCATAGACACCAATGGGGAGCGGATAGTAGCTGTTGTTCAGAGGGACCCGAGACATCTCTCTACCCGAGCGACGACAAGCTAAGCCTCTTCCGAAACGGCAGGCACTGCGTTGTTGCCATGGCCGCTAAAGCTATTGTATTAGGTAGAAGATTAGATAACATCAGAACCTTCTCACCCGAGTCTGGGAACGGCCACAGTGTTGGGCGTCTTGTTCCAGTTTGGCAAAGTGCCCCATTCGAAGTTGCTTACATCATCGCATCCGGGGACATTCGACGTTCAATCAGCACAAGTTCGTGCGTAGTCTACCTTTTGACTTTACCACCATACTAAAACAATGATCAGAAGGGATAATAGTCTCGATGCCATATAGAGTGTTGGCGAGCCCACGGGAGTCGTTTCAAGTTCCGGACAGGACTAGGAATTTAAACGCACTTGCATCGAGCAGTGTACTAGTAACTACCAGTACTTGGGTCCGCTTCCTCTTCAAACCAACTTCCAGCTTCGTGTCTTAATGTTCCTGGCGTCAACTACCTATGATTTGTCGTTCTTCTTTGATTTATGGGACAGAATCCAGTCCTTTCGCCATATAATTATCGTCCTATACATCTCAATGCCACTGCAACCCTCATCCTAATTTTTTTAGTTTATAAGTTCGCCATGATCTGTAGAATGCGCCGATCCTTAGTTTCTGTCGCTCAGTAATTCAGATCCTATACATGCTGTCGCCGACTGAGCAAAAGCTAATGGAGATCCCGTTTCAAACCATACGCTCATGGCTAAATCCTTGTTGAATTTTGGTGTGCGCCCGCGAACGACGTCTACGCAAGGCTTATTTGAACGTACGGCCCTCCAAGTTGGTACCATACCCTGCTGCACTCCCGCTAATACGCGGATGTTAAGAGCATTTTCCGGGTTCTGCATCGAGAGGTGAGACGGAGACAACCATAATATTGAATGATAGGATATCCCAGCCTCATGATGTGGACAGCCTCGACACATATATTCGATAGCAACATATATAAACACGTGGAAGATACCTCGAGAGCAACTGAAATGAGTTGCGCACAAGACATAAAGTGAGTCATGGCGGGTGAATTGAAGCGATCACGATAAGCAGGACGTGGTGATGCGATGCCGCTAGTACTGTCTAATCGCCCAAAGCAAACCTGATTTGTGGTGGAGTGAGTTTACTCGTCGGTCGTTACTGGAAGAAAGAAAAACATATTGCTGTAAGCTGGTGAGATCACCATCCCAAAGATCCGCATCACCGGGATTTGGACCCGAGTCGGCATACTGCCACAAGGAAGCATGCCCCCATCCAGCAGGAAGCGTACCGATAGAAGTGCCCCAATCCGCAAGCCACAACGGGTTATTGGAGGCAAAATCTCCGTCTCCCCCAGTGCAATCGTTCCACCAATTAGCCCTCGTGTAGATGACTGCAACAATATTGGTGTCAGCAACCGCGGTAGGATCAATTACTAGGAGATTGGATCACCCGGGTAACTAGAAAGAATGCATGGACGATAGTTAGATCAGTTACTATATATACCTAATACGTAGAGCAAGTCGCATTACCGGCCAGTGGCGGCTTGATATGTATCAGAAGTCCGCGATCCAATTGACCATATCAATTGCCGAAAGGTCGTAGCACTCCTGGTCACTTCCAGGGTATGCTATTTTGTTGTCAGTGCATACCGCCAACGAGAATGGAGACGACAAACTCTCGAGGTCTACTGCTCCAGGGAGGGTAAGCCATCTGGGGTCCATCCACCTAGCAGAGAGTCAGACAATCGCAACACACAGTGGTGTTCTTGCCTCCGTTCTGAAGAAAGTAGTTTGCCTAATCGGTGCCTGAGGATGAGTCCAGGGTTGCGAAATGATAAGGTCCACGGATAAGGCCAACGTTCGTGGCTCCGGTATACTGAGGGCTAAAGGAGGGAGAAATATAATCTAAAAGCAACGGTGCGACTCAGCACCTTGCAAAAAGTCAAATAAAACGTCAGAACCTATCCCTTCAGTAGCCTTGATGTAGGCGAACTGAATACCACTGCTAGCGATGGTGGCCCAGTCGAGGTTGGGACCCTGGTTGTCAGGGACATCAATTCCCTGTGGACTGTCGCGCTTGACCGGAGTCGCTTGGGCCAACGCTAGAGCTAGGGCGAGTGAAGTGAGAGATGTCAATTTCACCATGGAAAGATCTGCGAAGTGGTTTGTGGATGAGCGGAAAACATTGGGCCAATTCGACCCGCGTTTTAAAGTTGGCCAAAGATCAAGCACTCACCAAAAGTAATATCAGGAGTTTTTATTCCCGAAGCCAACCCTATGTGCCTCATTTCATGCTAGCCCGCATAACACACCCGAAACCTTGCCAGTGTCACCGGTGTGGTGGTTTAAGGGTGTGCATATTGCGTAATTCCGACATTAATACTAGTAGTACTTTTTGAGATGAAGATGGGCCGATGGGGATGGCGGCACGTTGACGCGGGATGATCGATGACGGTTCATTGGAAGCCAAGCCACCGAGGTGAACCACAGCTGAGGTTAAAACTATTCTCACGGTGGCCCGGAGGTGGGGATGCCGCCTGGAATCCACTTTTTGGAGTCAGTTGCAGGACAATGAATCAGCGCTGTCAGCAGTCGCCAGCTTGGCATAAACGTTGCCACCTGCCCAGCCTTCCCAGGATACATTGGTCTGTCTAAGGAGCGGAGGGATGTGCATAGTGAACGATGAATCACTGGCATCCAGATGGGCAGCGTTATTGGCCTGACACTGGGCATACATTCAAATGTACAGCACTGCAAATAACATATCAGCGGAGGGCAGGAAAGCATCGGGAAAAGGAAACCCTACTGTTGCTAGTATTGATATATTGCTTACTACACAAGGAATATGACAATCAATCATCTGGAGAGCATGGACTGAAGGTGACCTACCATATTTGATGTATCGGCCCACCGGAGGTGATCTACCATGTTGAGGGGAATAATAGAGCGACAGTGCAATATCGCATGGTCGCGGTAAACCTGCCAAACGTAATACATCGCTATTTTCCTGCCTTGTATGGATTACATAATATATACGATTCCAATGACCGATACCTGTGTTACACACAAGCAGCAATTTTTGGCCGATTTTCACCGACTCAGCGACTTCGAATAGTGTTGTTAAACAGTGCTGAGTGCACCATGTGTTCCAACGCGCCCCATTCCCACGCCGGGCCCGGTATCTCACATACTCCTAGCCTACAATATGAAATGAACTAATAAAATGAACTAATAGAGAGCGCCACATCTCACTCTTATTTCCTTCTGCATGACGCTCGTACCCATTTCATCTGACTTCGTCTGGAGGCCACGTATACTCATTCACTGATCTGATTCACCACTCACACAGTAGCAGCCTCAGCGCTGGTACATCACCTGTGCTCGCCACTTGCCGTCGTCCGTCCGTCCAACAGGTGATATATCAGCCATATACATTCATTCATAATACATTCGTGATACATTACTCGCGCTCACTACTTCATCCCGCTGTCCATCCGCTCAACAGGATACATCAATCATCCCCGCTCACTTGTGGTACATCACTCGCCCTCGCCACTTGCCGCCGTCTGTCTTCGGACCAACAGGTAATATATCACTTGTGTTCATTAATTCATGATATATTGCCTATTCTCACAACCCGGGGCCGCTATCCGCCCATTCAATAGGTGATACATCAGCTACACTCACCCATTTGTCTGATAATCACTCACAATAGGAACCAGGCATTTGTGATACATCACCCGTGCTCACCATCTGCCGCCATCTGTTTATTCAATAAGTGGCACATTGACCGTACTCTCTCATCCGTGATATATTACCTGCGCTTGCCACCCACCGCTTTCCACCCGTTGGACAGGTGGCATATCAGCCATACTCATCTGATTTACAGTATCACTCACACTAGCAGAACCAGAGTTGTGTGTATTCTGACCGCGTAACGCATCACAGTCGACAGGCTTGGTTCAATATTTAAGGATATAATGTTGATGCTCGCATGTGGGTTTGGGGGTCATATTGAAAACCGGAACGATGTCGGCCTTTTGTTGTGATGCAAGCAGTAGCACGTTTGTCGAGTAGTGGCAGATTTCTAGAGCCCGCTGTCGTCGAACCAAGGTTCGTACCCATGCATGGTATAACCTGCCCTTTTGATGCTCTTCAGTCGCTGTATACACCGCGTCCATCTTCTTGCTGACTTGAACGCCTGGTGCCATTTCAAACTAATACGCCCATGACCCAAACCCTGCTGAATTTTGCCGTGCGCCTGCGGACGTCGTCTACACGCACTTATTTGAATGTGTCCCTCCAAGCTGGTGGCCTTGGGGCAACACAGCCGGGTAAGGTTGGTGTAAGGACCAAACTTGAAACGGTTTGCCTATGCACCTGTTTTGCTCATCTACCAAACATCTTATCACAGCGTGGAGAAAATCGAAGCGAATTTTTCCTCGCCACGATCATCTCTGTCTCCGTCGACCTTGGTTTGTGTTGATTGTCTGTACGATTCGTAGACCTCAGAGGTCTTCGTCGTCTTGGCATTTTGCTTGGAGTTAGACATCTGCACGTACCTAAGTCTGTCGCTGGTCATTGAAAAACGGTCTCGCGGAAAGCGCTACGATGCTCAATATCGTCAGTCGCGCAGACAAGCCGTCAAACTTTTGTAGCTGGGAGCCAGCCAGCTGCGAGTAAAATTGACGAATGTTTCATTTTTCAAATCTTTCATGAAGGCATCGCACCCTCTGCACCCCTATTCATACATGGATGTTAATATCATTTTCCGAGCATTAAGTGGAGAGGAGACAGACAATCACAATGTTGAATGCCGAGATATTCCAGCCTCAATGATGTGGACAGTCTCAAAATATATATTCGACAGGAACATTGTACGAACACATGGAAGGAGTATCGAGAACAACTGAAATGAGTTGCACACAAGACATAAAGTGAATCAAGACGGGTGAATTGAAGCGATCAAGATAAGTAGGCAGGAAGTTGTGAAGCGATGTCGCCAGTACTTTATCTAATTGCCCGTAGCAAACCTGATTTATGGCGGAGTCAGTTTACATAACTGTCATTGGAGGGAAGAAAAAACATACTGCTGTAAGCTAGCGAGATCACCATTCCAGAGATCCGCATCACCGGGATTCGGGCCCGAGTCAGCGTACTGCCAGAAGGAAGTATACCCCCATCCAGCAGGAAGGGCACCGATAGAAGTATCCCAATCTGCAAGCCACAATGGGTTGTTGGCGGCAAAATCTCCGTCGCTCCCAGTGCAATCGTTCCACCAACCAACCGTCGTGTAGATGACTGCAACGGTATTGGTGTCAGCAACCACGGTTGTATTAATTACTGGGGGATTAGATCACCTGGGTAACTAGAAAGAATGCGCGAACGGTGGTTAGATTAGTCACTATATATATTTTCACGGAGAGCAGATTGCGTTACCGGCCCGTGGCAGCTTGGTATGTATTAGAGAAATCCGCGATCCAATTAACCATATCGGTCGTCGAGAGGCCGTAGCACTCCTGGTCACTTCCAGGGTATGCTATTTTGTTGTCAGTGCATACCGCCAACGAGAATGGAAAGACAACGAACTCTCGAGGTCTATCGCCCCAGGGAGAGTGATCCCGTCTCCGCTCCATCCGCCTACCAAAGAGTTAGACAGCCGCAACACAAAGAGGCACTCTTACCTCCGTTTTGAAGAAAGAAGTTTGCCTGATCAGCGCCCGAGGACGAGTCCGGGGTTGCAAAATGGTATGGTCCACGGATAAGGCCAGCGTTCGTGGCTCCAGTATATTGAGGGCTAAAGGAGGGAGAAGTATAATCTACAAAGCAGCAGTGCGCCTCAGCACCTTACAAAAAGTCGGATCAAATATCCGAACCTGTCCCTTCAGTAGCCTTGATGTAGGCAAACGCAATCCCATTGCTAGCGATGGTGCCCCAATCGAGGTTGGGACCCTGATTGTCAGAGACATCAATTCCCTGTGGACTGTCGCGCTTGACTGGAGTCGCTCGAGCCAACGCTAAAGCTAGGGCAAGTGAAGTGAGAAATGTCGATTTCATCATAGGAAGGACTGCGAAGTGGTTTGTGGACGAGGGAAAATCGTTGGTCCAGTTCGACCCGCCTTTTAAAGATCGCCAAAGATCAAGCGCCCACCAAAAGCGACATAAATAATTTCTATTCCAGAAGCCAAACCTATGCGCCTTGTTTCACGCTAGCCTGTATAACATACGCGAAAATCTTGTCAGTGATACCCGACGGAACACATGATTCCACAGCATCCGAGGAGTAGCAGTTTAACAGGGTGCATATCATGTAATTGCGACAACAATAGTACCTTTTGAGATGAGGATGGCGGTACGTCGACGCTGGATGACGGCTCATTGGAGGGCAAGCCGCCGAGGAGGCGGACCACAGCCTTGTAATGTACTCGCATATTGAGGCTCAAAGTATTTTCGTGATGGCCCAAAGGAATTTTGGATGGTGGCAATTCCACTCCACTTGTTAAAGTTAGTTAGATGACGATTCAATTAATCAGTACCCACTAGCTTGGCATCAACCGCTGCCAGTTGTGCCCAGGCTTCCTGGGGATTCACCGTGCTGCCATAAGGCTATGGCGGAGTGTTTGACAGCACTGTTCGAGGTCGTCGAGTCAGTGAAAATCGGCCAAACAGTCCTGCCGGTGGCCGTAAGTAATTTGGGGAGGAAGTGCCAAGCACACTGAGCTCCACCGCTCGCTTATCATATATCAGTTCCGAATTATCGGTTTGATCCGAGGAAACCAAATCCCTGGATGCTGGAACACCGCATCCTGCAATTGTGTGGGTATTTTTCAACCTCAGCCACAGACTCAAGTGACGTAGTTGTACACCGACTCGGAGGCCAGTCCAGCTGCCGATTCTTTCATATATGTGCATGGACTGTTGTTGGGTTATTTTCCAGGACGCCTGATGATGGCCACCAATTGACGGTGTTGAGGACGCAGGTGTTAGTAAGTTTCAGAGTACCGTCGCTGACTCTCAACATAGTAGATTATGTCCCCCCATCGGAGCCAATAAGCCGCTCATAAGCATTCAGCGTTTGCCGACCCCGAGACGGAGTCAATTGGCTGTCAATACTTGACATTCCTGGAGCCCCGGGCCATAGTATGATCGCCAACGCTTTCCCCATCCGGCCGCATATGTGTTCATACCGGAACCAGCTCCCTCAAGGCAATGCTTTGATTGATGCCATGGCCGCGTCTGTGTTCGCAGTTCTTGGCATTTGGAGATTTATGCTATGTTCCACAAGGCATATCTGATGGATTCTGAGTGCATAACGCGCCACAGTTGACAGGCTCGCAGGTTAATTTGGGCGACTTGAAAACCGAAACCATGTCTTAATCGTATTCCCGTCTCCTCCGACGGCCTTTTGTTGTGGTGGAGGCGAACGCAC
>JBBPUI010000023.1:0-60339 GCA_038094615.1 Heimioporus aff. retisporus | reverse complement strand
AGAAATGTCTGACCCATACAATCCCGTATTGCTCTCGCTTCCCGGATCGCTCACGCCGGCGTTGGCAGTCGAGGTAAGGATGGGGTACTGTGGGAATATCGCCCACATTCACTGTCTACTCTTTACTTCTACCACTACTAGGTCCTGCCCCATGGCGTCACCATCCATAGGATCATTGTCCAGGTAAACGGCAAGGTATGTACTCAACAAGTGAGAGTATACCTGGATATTCCTTACGTCCATCTCTGTAGACACATGATATCGTGGTCGGTCCGGAGGACCCCAAGGATCACGACTCGGTCAAGTATACCAACACCATCATTGGACGATATGCCAACCGTGTTCCTGTCGGGAAGCATGTTGTCGAAAAGAATGGCATCACCTCCTCTTTTGAAGCGCTCGCGAACGGTACGTTCCAGATTACCTGGGCGCTGTTCTGCTGACCTCACAAATGTCCTGCGGTACGTATCTTTCGATCAGAGAGCCCCCAAGTATCCCTCCACGGTGGCCCGATGGGGTTTGACATGGGTCATTGGAAGACATTAGAAAGTCTGAACGATGCGACACTCTTCACCAAGGCAGAGCTACGGTCACTCGCGGCGAGGACGGACGCAAGCGCAGCGATCTTTTCGTTGACGTCCCCGGATGGATATCAGGGATACAGCGGCACGCTCCATCTGGAGACGCTCGTCGTGCTGTTGCCACCGGTCAAACTGGTGCCTTCAGCTGCATCGCAGCACCAATTGGGAAGCATCGTCATCATTTACAGAGCGAAGCTGGTCGACGTACCGGAGGGTCAGAAGACGGTAGTACCTATCAACTTGACACAGGTATGTCTGCCCGTGCTTGTAGATCATAGCACGTGTATTTCTGTTGTCGTCCTCAGCACTGGGGATTCAACCTCGATGCGAGCTTGAAAGAGGACGAAGAATCGCTCAAGATACTGAACCATGACTTGACTATCAGGGTGTGACTTGTCTTATTCACTCGGAATAATGTCCTTGACCACTCGTTTTCCAGGCTAGCCACATTGCTGAGCTCCATCACAACTCGTTACCTAGTGGACGATATATTCCAGTCGCTGAGGCTGACAAGAGCAGTGGGGCACACATCCATGAAAACAAGCGCATCGGCGACCTGTTTCCAGGGATCGGCTATGGTGCGTCGTCCCATCCCATTGCGCCCTGCACCCACCATATATCTATTTGTTTACAGATGATTACTATCTGCTGAGCCCTCGATCTAACCTTAAGGTCGCCTCCCCTCACCGGATCGCCACCACTGAGTTCTCGGACACACTCAATCTCGTCAACGGGGTGTTGACCATCCGAAACGAGCCCGTCTTGAAGCTCTCCTCGGATAAATCTGGTCTTGCTGTTGAATTTGACTCGAACCGTACGTCCGTCTGTTCCTACAATCATTTGGATCCTTCCGACTTTCTACTTTATTTTGTTTTCGTTGTGGTTCTGACTTCTAGAGGCCGGCTTGATGTTTTACACGAACAACCACGCCGACGTCAAGGGGTATAAGAAGAAGATTCACGGCGGAACCGGCCTTCAGGGAGACGGTTACGTTCCGCATTGTACGCCTTTTCTTGAGAGCGCATATGAGGTTTGCTGATGAGCCACTCTGGTTTAGCGGCTGCATTTATCGAGTTCCACGAGGCAAGTGTTATCCCAGCGCCGACAAACGTCTTGTTGTTAACAATATCACAGCCATTGTCGGCTTTTCTGTACCCAACCAGCACGGGTACCGACACGTTACTGACTTCCGACGAAATCTACAACAACTATGTCCGGGCAGACATTGTCACTCGACCGAGCGAGACGATCGAATGATCGATAGGGCAATGTTTGTTTTTTTCGGTGTACTTGTAGCATTATGTAAATTTATAGGTAAAATTTGATGGTTACTTGCACTTGAAGATGTTACCTATCAACCGCTCGTGTACGGATAGCAACTGTTCGCTCTTTCACATTCTACACGGTCGACAGAGTCAATCGATTTCAGACTTGTATTCTCGATAAACGCTGTACCTATATGACACTCACAGCCATATGCAGTACGGAAACTCTGTCAAGTTCAGCTCCCCTTCACCATTATGGGTTCCATTCAAAGTACGTATCGAAAGTCGCGATTCTGGTGGTCCGTCAAATCCATGAGTTCCTTGTCAAGGTTTCCGTCAGCATCTTATGTATTATGCGATCGAGGCACGGGTCTCGAAGGGCAGGTCGGACATCCGTACCTTGTCCACCTTGAGCTGCACACGCTTTCCGTCCTCCAATACCTTCTCAATAAAGAACTGTTCTTCTTCCTTGTACTGTTCAGCATCTCTTCTTGCGTTTTCACGCGCCAACAGCCGGCGGATGGTCAATAACAAAACGGGGCACGTCAGGTAACAAACACCGATGACAATCCACGGGATTCGGTTCCTGCACGCCAGTAGGCATCATGAACCGCATCGCAATCAAAAACAGAAAAGAAAAAGGACACACCTCGGTTTGTATCGCGCTTGCCACATGAAAGGGCCCGCGGCGTTTCCGATGCAGTACGCGCTCAGCATGATCGCATTCGTCGTGACCTACGCCGATCAAAAATACGAGGACAAGGATGGTCGGAACGAACAGACCCTTTTGGTGTGTCCTGCCGTCACGTTCGTCAGCCACGACAACGACAGTACGAACGTGGCCGCGTTCGTCTCAACAAGCCAGATACAAAACAACAATCCAACCTGATCGCTCCACGGCAACAACTCGATCATTAATACCCCGATCAGGGATGGAATAAAATATATCGCGCCGACATAGGCACGCCCGTTTGGGATCCGGGACGCAAGTGTCGCGCCTGTCCAGATCGACATGATCTCAACAAAACCGTCCACACATCCAAGCAGGGTTGTTTGAAGGTAGTCGAATCCAAAGGACGACACTATTATTTGCCGTTGATTCGTGAGCGAGTTGGGGACAGTGGCCAAAGCGGAAAAGAGTGCAAAGAGCCACGTCTTGGGGTCCAACAGTGCCTCCATCATCCTACGATACCATCAGTCGTCCGCACCCCACCTCAAAGCTGAAAGTAAACACTGAAGACGCACTGTTCCCTTTTAAAGTGTTTGTTCCCCACACCGGTCTGGTTTTCCTGGAGAGTTTGTTCGTAACAGGAACGGGAAATGGGTATACTATGCTTCGGGGTCTCCTACCTTCAGACGCTGAACCGCCGTCGCTCGCTCGCTCGGCGTAAGGAACCATGCGTCGGTGGGAGAGTCAGGGAAGAGGAACCTGAAGGATGATATGATGAGCCAAGCAGAGGGCGTGAGCCAAAGGCTTGGTACCAGTAGACGATTGCGATAGTCAGTGTAATAATTCCAGTAATGACCATTAGCCTGGCATATAGACCGTCAGCGATCGTCACACAACTAAAATCAGGGTCATCACCATTGCCAGGGCGCAAACCCGGTTGTTTTAATATGCAGGGTCCCGAAACTAATGAACCCAGAGATGATTTGGGCTGTCGTACGTGTCACTTTGATTGAAAACTCAATTACGCTGAACAAATTACCAGCCCCATTCATTAAGACTAGTCGCTCATGAGTATCGATAATGACATTTACGAAGTTTTGGGTGTACTCACACCAATACCCAACCCGCAACGTTTGTTCCTTGCGCGTGTAATACATGGAGCTGACAATCATGAACCCCGCAGTGATGGAACCCTCACACATGCCAAGGATTAGTCTGCATACGAAAAGTCCTGAAAAGTTAGTGCAGGCTGCTTGACATGCCAACGAAACACCCCAGACGAGAATATTGATGCTAGGTGTGAAATGAGCAAGAGACAATGCGGACAGATGACACTTGCCTCATCCATCTGCCAACAGGGAATCGCTGCAGGGCAAGGTTCTGGGGATATTCAAACACGAAATAACCCAGGTAGAATATCGTCCCGAGCCTAATGCAAACCAAATGTCAGAGGCATTTGAGCGTCTATCACGGTGTGCTGACATTACCAATTGTACCTGCACATGTCAACATATAAACTTGGGCACATAGACGTGATCACAAACACTTACTGATCAGTAGATAGATGAGCGCCTTGGCTGTCATTTATGAGAGGAGGCTTTACGTTCGCGTGTACGAGAGAGCTCACATTATGCCAAGGATCGCAGCACTGCCGAGTGTCGTCTTATCCATAAACTGTATCCTGAGCCCAAGAAGAGTAAGTTCGATGGAGAAATCACAAACACCTTCATTCACCAATAGAGCACTGTACAACAAATGCTCATCAGGAACATCACATTCATTAAAGTGGAATGACAACTCACTGCACATCATTGGCAAGACGTAGTAGTCGATTTTCTTCCTGCGTGCTCAAGTCAGAGTCAAGTGAGTGGATAGTGGCTGAATGTCGTGAACCTGATACGCGCAGCCTCAGCTGGGTCCAACTCTGTAGCCAGCCCAGCAATGATTTGTGCACCCGCGTCCACTTCCTGCGTAGATGCCACATATGTATGTTGGTGTGGTGGATTCTCCTTCTGTCCTTGTTCTGATAAAGCACTGTTGCGCAGCATGGTGGTTACCGTGTGTCAAAAGTCGGAACGCTCTTGCATAAGCTCTTACAACTTTATAAGGCCGTTCTTGGGAGCGTTGAAACATCCTTTCAAGTTTCCTTGGATGGTACTAGTATAAATGACCTCGCTTCAGTTGCATTAGGTAATGAAACTTGCACACTTGCGCGGAGTTAGTTGACAACCAATGCAAGCTGCAGCGTCCGGCGCAAGCTTTCAAGGATCGCTCGACGGCATCACGGAGCATGGCCCAGCCTCAAGCTCTGTGTTTTCGTTCAGTAAATAGGACATCCACTGCTTGGCAGGATCTCGGACTGTCCCAAATTAGTCCTGGGGCTTACACACCTACAAGCTCAGACGCAAAGTCAGCGACTCCAGCATCCGTTTTGTTCCTTGGTACATATTTGACTAGAATATCGCTTGTGGCTGATGACAGTGCAGGTTCACCCCCGTGTTCGTGAGCGGGGCACGCGACTTGCTGTGCGTGCAGTCATTCACGCCATCCCTTGGACCTTTTTCAGTCGGAGATGTACATCCAAGCTCCAACGCCTGGCTATCTATCCATTCGAATAGACGCCCGATCCCAAACGCAACGTTCAGTTATGGGATGTTTTCCGCCGGAGCTTGTCCTGATTATCCTCAATCATATCTACTACACTCCCCTCGGAACCCCCGATCACATTACACTTGCCAACTGCGCGCTCGTGTGTGTTTCATGGTCTCCACCAGCCCAGGCGCTACTCTTTCGCAAGGCCCATTTGCATTCATACAGGGTTCCGTTGTTCATTTCCGCACTCGATTCATCTACTGTTCGTGGGCAGCCCGTGGCCAAGGCCGTCCGATCCCTTCACATATCATTTGGAGTCAGGTCGGCCACTGACGATCCGTTCCGGCCCGAAACCGTTGTACGATTAGTGCAGGCCTGTCCCAGACTATACGAGATCTCGTTGTCCATCCCCTCTCGAGCGGCTGCCTTCGACCCAACCCACCTCGCCAGATTGCAAAGTTCGGGACACAGCATCAGAGCGCTCAATCTACTGCAATGTAGTTCGACATCGCCGGTATTGTTTCAGTTGCTCGGCGTATGGCCTCATATCCGGTTTCTGAGGATCTGGCCCCAGCTAGACGCTTTCCCATTGCCAGATTTGGGCCAGCAGGAAAGCGAAGGGAATCTTTCTGTGCGCGCCTCGTTATACGAGCTTAAACTGGCACATACTCCCAGCCCGTCCCTTATGTCTAAGCTTCTTGGTTCCTCGACCTCGACCCTTTGTATCCTGGACCTGCACGATCTTCCTGATACGGATGTCATGAATATCCTGGGCATGCATGCCCCACATCTTCGTTCGCTTCGCTTGGGCACGCTCACGCTCGCTACCGCGGCGTTTGTGCGTCAATTCACGCGTCTCGAAGAGTTCGTCGTCTATGTCGCCTTCGGTCATGTTCCCCTTGCACCTTATCTCCCACCATCGCTTCAACACCTGTCCTTTCAAAATCCGTTCTTTTCTTTCAGCACGGTATCCCACGTTCTTGACGCCGTGGCGGTCCTGCCCAAACTGCGCGTCGTGACGTGCGACGACCGTTCAGCGCGCGCGTGTGGATTGAAGATGAAATGTGCGAGCAGAGGCATAGAGGTGGTTATCGCGGGGCTTCCATCCTTGACCGTGAGCGTGGAAAATGGTGTTGTTTGCACTCTTTGCTCACGCCCTGTTCGCGTTAAGGATTTGACCGAAGACCCGGTAGTTGTTTCGCGCTTTCCTCGGCGGCGTTCCGTCTCGAACTTCGACCTGATGACGAGCTAAGGCGGTAATTGACATCCAGAGAAACATTGGAATATGCTTGGGACGATGCCGCTCTTTAGGTCTGTGATTCTCACCCCTTTCCCCTTTCGACTTGAACGAAAGGCTCTCAGGTGGTAATGCAGTTGTTGCGAAGTCAGGCAGCTCCAATGCTGTCTTTTACTCTAGATGAATTCCCTTGTATTTGTAGGACGACGTGCTCGCATCCACAGAAACCTAGTTTTTGTCTTTTTCAGATCGTTACCTGTGGCCCCTACGTGTTTGTGGCACTAAGTATACCCTTTCGGCTCTCTGCATGATAATTCAAATCGACATCGTCCGTATCTATTCTTACGATCACACTCCCACAGATCGTCTGGTGCCTGGTACGTAACTGTCGGATCTGTATTCGTCATCAGTCGTGTCAACGCAAGTATACAAGGTTTTCAGACAAACGAAACACGGGAGAAACCAAATCACACGTCAAAGTCGAACGCCGCGCTCTCCCAACCCGTCTTCTTTCTCTCATCCCTCGCCTTACGCCGGACGCTCTCTTTGAACGTCTGCACTCGCTTCGCACCTTCCTCGGCGACCTCCCGCACGCCCTCCGCAACCAACCTTTCTTCGGCGGCGGCAGCCATCTCAACGCCAACCATCCTCTCGGCCAACGGCTCCGCACCAGACGCGAACGGCCCATGCTTCTCTCCAGAAAGGATCTGCGGTTCAACGCCGATAGCAATACTCGGCTCGCCCTCGCGCCCTTCCTTGATGATGCCTGTGCTGGTCGCCTTCCACCCCGTCAACACGCCACCCTCCAACTTTCGGAGATGGCCCATCTCGCTCCAGATGGCGGCCGCGATGGACGCGCCCGAACCAAGACCCGTATCCGCAAACACCTCGGAGCGTTTCGAAACGTCAAAGGTGATTGCGTCTACAAAGTCAAATAGGCCCCTAATGTGCTCTTCGAGCGCTCGCTCGATCGCGTCCCGGAAGCGGTGTACAAGCACCGGCTTGAACATGGATGCATAGATGGGGTGGTTGGACTCCTTGATGTCAAATTTGATGTCATCGGCCAGTCGAACGTCCACGCGCTCGATCTTGAAGAACCGCCTGACGCGATCACGTTCGGCCAGACCCTCTTCGGTGTTGGGGATCAACCTAAACTTGAAGTCGACATCCAGGCCCTGAGTGGGAACATTGAATTGCATGATTCCAGTAAACTTGCTCGGGCCGACGGTGGGTGTGTTGTCCTTGTAGTAGAAGGAGACATCTTTGAGGGAAAGCCGAATGGCTCGGAGGTGGATGTGGGTGAGTGTCCCGAATGCGGTCCTCGTACGTGTCTCTCCTGGCGCAGCGATTTCAATGTCGGTAATGTTGCGCAAGTACGCGTGGCCGGGTAGAAGACTGAGCGAGGAAACGTCCAGGTTCTCGAGCACGAACTCGACCTCTTGGTCGACATACTCGGTCCTGTAGGACGATCAGATTGCGTGGATAGAGTTTTGGATGACTGACCTAGGTATGGGAATGTTCTTCAACAAAACGAGGATGCGCTGCGTGTATACGTTGAATAGATCTTGCCAGAACCAAGAAGCTTGCTCCATCGCAAATTCCAAGCCGAGCTTCCCGCCAGAAACGATGCCTTTCTCCAACTCTCGAACGAACCTGATGCGTGCCTCCTTAGCACGACATAGATCGGCGTCGCTCGAAATTGCCTGCTGGAATTCACGAAGTTCGGTACGGAAGGTCTCAAGGTCCCCCTTCCACTTCCTCGCGACTTCTGTACCGTTATCGAGTTCCTTCCAGCGACGCTCGAGTTGATCGCGCATCGCTTGGGCTTGCTGGCTGCGAGCGTAACCGGGAATTTCAAGCCCGTTATGCACGTGAGCGAAGAAGTTATTGAACCATGCTTTGAGATCCTTATCCTGCTTGATGTCGAGAGCACATGTACGGAGTTTGAAAAACAAGTCTTCTAGCGATCTTCCACCAGCAAGCCGTTCACATAGAATGCGAATGTTGACGAGAGCACGATGTATATGCTTCTCTTCTGTGGGATCGTCGACGAAGGTGCCAATGGACGTTGCCTCCTCGACGGTAGCAGCGGTGTCAAGCGTCCGATTCATCCATTTGGAAGCGATGCGGAACACGGTGGACAGAGCACGCTTGTATTCGTCGTCGCTTTGGGCACGATCGCAAACCTACATTCGCAATCAATACGGCGGAATTCACGGCAAGTACCCGTCCTCACCCGATTAAAAGCTTCGTCAAGCCGGGCGCGCGTCCTGGCAGCCTTGTCTTCAGCGGAGGCTTTGGCAGATTGACCGGCGCCAATAGCCTTTGAGCCGGTCTCTTTGACAGTATCCATTGTCTTCTCAAACTTGGCCCGTGGTTCCTCTTCGACACCCTCATGCCTTCGGCCAAAAGGATCCCTCTCGCCTCGCTGGACCTCACTCTCGGTCTCTCGGAGGCTTTCCTTAGCGTATGTGGCCTGAGATTCGAGAGCCTCTGCGAAATCAGCCAAAGCGAGGCGAATAAAGGACGTAAAGTCGCTGAGAAGATGACTCCCCTCTCCACTGATATTTGCCCAGAGAATCTTGACAAAGGTTCTCAGAGCGGTGCGGAGGGCGTTCATGTCAGCAGACGCCTCCTTGACATCGACAGCTTCGATGCGGACCGAAGACAAGTCACCCTCTGATAGGTGCCAGAGGGTGTCTTGGACCAAATTGTCATCTAGAGGGGTCGATCAGGGAAGGGCGAAACAGAGGAAACTAATGTACGGACAGTTTTTGTTGGCACCCAGCTGTTTGTATGCGGCCAGCATGTCAACGAGCCCGCGGGCAATGGCCTTACCCTGAGGGGTGAGCTTGTCTATTTCGGGGAGCTCGGTTGGAATGATGTCGACAATGAGCCAATCAATGAAGGCATTGAGCTGGCCCTGACTGGGGAGCTTTCCGGCGTCAAGAGCAGCGATAATGGAAGATAACTTGTCCATGATAGAGTACTTGGTTGAGAGAGAAAACCGACGACAGGGGCATAGTACTACGGAGATATTCGATGTCGTCATAGGAGATGTGTGACGCACACATCACGTGATTCCATCAACCACGCGCATTCCCACGCCGGGCATCTCCCGTATGTATATGCGTTCTAAATAAAATAACAAGCATCTCCGGACATTGTTAGCAGGTTCTCATCTTCACAAGGGGACCTTCGTACCAGTCGCTCTCCTCACCGATGTCTTCGACATCACTCGACGGTGCGAGTGGTTTTTTGGCCACCCTTTTCGGTTTGTCTGCGGCAACCTTGGGTTTCTTGGATTTGGATTCCTTTCCGCGATTAGGATTTTCTGGGGAATTTCTCCACAAGGCACCGATCTAGTGTGAAGGTGAGACGAGTACAAGGGTGGGCGTGCGCGCGCTACCTCGATCATGGCATCCTTGTTGGGTACGCCAGGATTGTTCTCTTTCCATTCCTTCATCTTGGCTTTCACGAAGAGATTGTATGCCGATGGCGCGCGCTTGGGCTTATCTTCCCTGTCTACACGTCGTTCCAGTGTGGCGCAGATCGTAGACGACGCATACACTGACCTTGTTTGGGGTCTTTGGACGTCTTGGCAGTGGCGCGCTTGGTAGCTGCCTTTGTGGAGGCGACTGAAACGGAGTTCGTTGAGTTCTCACTGGGTATGAGACGAGGACAGACCGGTGGTTGATTTTGCCATGGCAGGAGAGAATGAGGGAGAAGTCGACGCGTCGTCGTATTTATGGTCGCGTCTGGATCACGTGCAAAGTGGCATTACATAAATGAATTAGAGTTTTCTTGACTTGACAGATTGACTCGAGGCCTGGCAAAGGCGTACATGATATCCGGGCCACTCTGCCAGTGCCGTCATGCTTGTCTGCAGCACTGGTAGCACATCGTTGCGGACGGCTATGCGTGCGATCCCGGTCAGCCCGATGTTTCCCGGCGCCGCACCACCTCTTCCGAGTCGGCGCAGCAATCCTGCGGCGGAAGACAGTGCGTTCTTTTTACCTGCCGACAACACGCCGGCTGCGCACGCTACCTCTTTGCAGCAGTACTAATATTCCTGAAGGTCAATGGTGGCGACCTCTCGCACCAACTCTCCTGGCGCAAACTCCGACTATTCAACTCGCATTTACGCTGCACGATTGGAGCTGCCGGTGATGGGCTTGGGGTTACGTGGACGGATATAGCGTAGCATACCCACCGAATCGGAATAGTCTACGTTGGCTGATGTTATTATACTGCAGAGTCACGCCAAAGTTGTCTTTGCTGTGCTGATCTCATCTGCGTCTTGCCTTCCATGATTCCGCCCGTCCCCAAGAAAGCCCAAAAGATTGGCCGCGCACTCAAATCTGCCGCTCGCTTTCCTGTGCTGGTCTCAGGTGGCCGCGGCAGCGGACGGAGTGCTCTTTCACCCTCCCCTGGCGAACAGCCCGTCGTGCTGCTTCGTGTACAAGTTCTTAGTTGCAAGGATCTCTGCGCCCGCAGCAAACATAACTCTTGCGATCCGTAAGACACGCTCGCCACTCCCACCAGCTCCATTTAACCCTTGCCCAGGTTCGCCGTTGTCTCGTTGCTGAATACCAGACATCATACCCCTGTCATCAAACGCAACGCGAACCCAGAATACGGTGCCAAAGATGCGACGTTCGATTTTCCTATTTACCTCTCCCTCGCCGATCGGCTTGGTACAATCGAGATTGTGGTTTGGGACAAGGACAACATGCTCAGAAAGGATTACCTCGGCGAGGTCGCCTTGCCATTGGAAGACTGGTTCAGCAACGGCAACGCTTTCGGTTTCAATGACGATCAGAACAAAGTGCGTTTAATCGTACAGCTGGTGCTCCCTCTCACGGTCTTGCGTCATCGTAGTCGTCATCGCTATCACTTGTGTCTACCCGGGCAACCACCCTCGCCTCTGGCTCCGTCCAAATCAAACTCGGATTTGTTACGCCTACAAACACCCACTCTTTAATGAGCTTCAGGGATGTCTTTCGCGAACTTTCCAGGCGTTCCCGTCCCAGTCTCGTATCTGCTCCTCCCGTAGTGTCTTTTCCAGTTCCTCTTTTGGCAGTGACCCTAAAAGGTTCCATTCTAGACGGAAGGCATTGGTACTCTTCGCTCTCATCTCACAGGTCCTGCTTTTGAAGACGATGGTGGCATCAGCTCCGATGAAGACGACCAAGACTCCGAAGAGGATGACGACGACGACATTGCCCTCCCGCAGCTGTCCCGTCTCTGCATTCCTCCCGCAATTCATATCGATAGAAGCCCTGGACCAGACAGGACCCCGGGCACCGCTCGGCCTTCCCCTGCCGCAGAATCGACGACCCCCACACCGGTCACCCCAACAGCATCCCGCAGCAAGCTACCCAAGCTATTCGTTCGGAGACCACCATTGTCGACGCGCCCATCCTATGAGGGTGTGCCTACCCCTACGCCGCATGCGGGGGATACGTCAATACCGACTCTCCTGGTTCCCCCGCCACCCGCCGCAGCTTCGGGAAACGTGTCCCCAGCCGCCCCTGCTTCACCGATCCTGCCTCATTTCGGACATCGTCGCTCGGCGAGTGCCGGCTCCATTCCAACGATGAGCACCACTTCCAAGAAGCGATTCAAGCGATCCTGGGCGGCGAGTAAAAGTGCCGACTTCAACTTTTCCGCGGCCAACGATGTCGTCGGCATTGTCATGCTGGAAATTCAAGGGGCAACGGACCTCCCGAAATTGAAAAACAGTAAGTGGAATTCGGGGATCATTCCGAGCCACCGTTGACGACCTTCTTCGAATGGGCCAGTGACGCGCACCGGTTGGGATATGGATCCGTTTGTCGTCATCTCATTTGGCAAAAAAGTCTTTCGCACGCGCATCATCCGGCATTCTCTGAACCCAACCTGGGAGGAGAAGCTCCTCTTTCATGTCCGACGTTACGAAACGGCGTTCAAAGTCCAAATGACTGTGCTCGATTGGGACAAGCTTTCATCGAATGACCACGTGGGGGATGCTCGGTTTGATGTGTCGGAGCTTGTCAAGGATGCGCCACAGCCGGATCCGAGGACTGGTTTGTACGGCGAGCACGATGACGGAAACCATATCATGAAGGAGTTTCATTTGCCGTTAGTGACAGCCAAGGAGATGTCTTGGGAAGCGAAACATAATCCGGTGCTTCATTTCAGGTCGGTATTTTCGTCCCTTTACGATTTGACTACTGACTGAGTGTTATTGTGCGCTAAAAGAGCCAAGTTTCAGCCGTATGATGCGCTGCGCCAGCGGTTCTGGGCTCAGTACCTCAAGCAGTACGACACAGACGATACGAACGCGCTTTCACACCTTGAGATTACGTCCATGTTAGATTCGCTTGGATCCACGCTCTCGACACAAACTATCGATTCGTTCTTCCTCCGATATGGAAAAAGACCATTGGAAGATGAGTTGACGATACCCGAAGCGATCATGTGTCTCGAAAACGAGCTCTGCCGACCCAGGAGCGAAAGAAAGAGACTGAACACGGAAGAAAGTTTCGAGAGCACCTCTTCGGCTACGCCAGGCGAAGAGGTTGACGGTCGTGGCACGACCAAATTCTTTTTGGACGGCCTAGACTTTTGTGGACCGTCTTTGGGTGTCATGTTGGCCGGCGAATCGCCGACAGAGCATTCGTATATGCATCCGGGCCTACCAGAGCCGTATATGACGGAGCCGTGCGAGCGCCCATTGGTTCACGTCGCAGAGCCGCTGTCAACATCTTCCACGGCTTCGTCGATACTGACGTCGCCCCGCAAGTTCAGCTTAGCGTCGTCCGACTCAGAGGACGTGTCTGCTGGCGGAGGTCTGTTTGGTTTGGCTGCTCATGATGACGTCCACTTTGAGCGTATAATCAACATCAAGAACTGCCCGTTGTGTCATCGACCGCGGCTCAATTCCAAGGCCGAGTTGGACATCGTGACGCACTTGGCCATCTGCGCAAGTCAAGATTGGGCGAAGGTGGACCGGATCGTCGTCGGCAACTTTGTAACTCCCAGTCAAGCGCAGCGGAAATGGTACACCAAGGTGATCACCAAGGTGTCCAGCGGGAACTACAAACTCGGCGCGGTATGTAACTTTCTAGCTGGACCAGGTTGTCGCTCAATCGTTGTCCTTTTTAGAACTCGGCGAACATCATCGTACAGAACCGGGCGACGGGACAATTGGAAGAGGAAAAGATGCAAGTGTATGTTCGATTGGGAATTCGATTGCTGTACAAGGTTTGTCGTATCTCTATTGAACGGGTGGTACGGAGACGACGGTTGATGTGTACCTGTGTTACAGGGTGCACGAGGACGGATGGAAGGTGCGCGGGGTGAGTAAATTACTCATTTCATTGGCATGGTGTTGAGATTCGTTTGTTGCTGATAGCGCGCCGACTACTCAAGTCAATGTCGATCAAACAGGGGATCAAGTACGATGCGCACGAATCGACGCGAAACATTCAAGCGTTTATCGATTTTTATAATCTTAAGGTAGAAGAGTTTTTGGATCCTATCGACTCGTTCAGTGCGTGGTGATCCTCCATGTTATATTGAGGGATGCGTGATGATGATGATAGAAACGTTCAACGAGTTTTTTTATCGGTGAGCACAGGCACCAACGTCTTTGTGACTCATGTTGATTTCGTTTCGTCCCTTTTGCGCGCAGGAAGCTGAAACCAGGTGCAAGGCCAATTGACTCGCCGGACGACCCCACGCGCCTCGTAAGCGCCGCCGATTGCCGGTTGATCGTCTTTGAGACCGTCACGGAGGCAACCCGTCTGTGGATAAAAGGGCGTGATTTTACTATTGAACGTTTACTGGGTGAGACGTACCACAAAGAAGCGGAGCGCTACGTGGGTGGGGCGCTGGCGATTTTCCGGTTGGCACCCCAGGACTACCATCGATTCCACGTGCCTGTCGACGGTGTGATCGGACGAATGGTGGATATCTCGGGAGAGTATTATACCGTCAACGTGCGTGTCGTATTTTTTGATGTTGGTTGAGTGCAGTACTGATAGGTATGATGAACAGCCTCAGGCAATTCGCAGTGCGTTGGATGTGTATGGCGAGAACGTGCGCAAGGTCGTGCCGATCGACAGCGTGCAGTTCGGACACGTCATGGCCGTTTGCGTGGGTGCGATGATGGTGGGGAGTATCAAGATGACGGTGCAGGAGGGGCAACATGTCGTGCGTGGCGAAGAGTTGGGGTATTTCGCGTTTGGTGGGTTCCTGGCGTTGGATAGACTCGTACGAGGTTATTGACACTGCATCTCGCAGGTGGCTCGACGATCGTGGTGTTGTTTGAAAAGGGAGCAGTGGAATGGGATGAGGATTTGGTGGTGAATGGCCGTGCGGCGCTCGAAACGCTCGTGCGTGTGGGGGCGGGGATTGGGCGGTGTCGGGGTATGACGAACGGCGCACAGGTTTACAAACCTTGACATGACTTCGATATCCACAAAGTTTGCAACATTCTGCCCGCTACGGTGCAGCACAGTATGATAGGAGCTGTGTTGTGGCTGTACGCTATTGCATCGCCCCTTCCAAATCGTTTATCACCCCCCACAATCAGACCTTTTGTGAATCGTCATCTCTTTCTCCAAAGCCATGTCTGGTTTTTTCGACAACGTCGTTCGTTCCCCTCTATTTGAGCCGTCTCCTTCGATCTAACTCTTGACGCAGCACGAACACCATCAGCAGCACAAGGAGCGACGCGAAGAGCGCCGGGAAGAGCGCCATGAAGCTCGTCACGAGCGGCACGATCACGGCGGACGCCGCGATGAGTATGAAGACGATCCGCACGGGGGTCGTCATCGCCGTGACGACGAAGCCCAATACAGCCAAGGACGCTATCAAGGACAAGAGCAGGGACGATATGCCCCACCCACGGGCCCCCCGCCGTCCGAGCGCGGTTCTTCGGGGTTCGGTGGCCTTGACCGTGGTGATTTCGCATCGGACGACGACATCGCACGCATGGTTGCCTCTGGCAAATTTAAAGAGCGACAGGGACGCCAGGAATATGGTTCTGGGTATGGGTATGGCGGAGCGGGCGAGGAGCGTCGATATGATGCACCGTCTGGGTGAGATGCGATGCGATCTATCATTTTTTTTTTCTCATTGGGCATTTTGGGTCTAGACCACCTCCTGGTCAATATGGGGGACGTGGGAACGACCATGGACGATATGATCCGCCATCGGGGTGAGATGAATTGCATCACGTCGATCGCGTTGTGTTCGTACTTACTTGGCTTGCTAGACCGCCTCCGGGGCAGGGGTATGGGGAGCGCGAACATGGTCGCTACGATGGGTAAGACGCACCAGGACGAATCGTTCTGGGGTCTGATATGTTTTATTTGCGTAGACCTCTGCCCGGTCGGACTCAGCAAGGCTATGGATCTGGCGGTGTAGGATACGGCGGGGAACCGGACCGTCGGGATCAGTACGGGTCGCAGGGCCGTTCTCAGTACGAGTCCGAGTCTGGTTATGGCGGAAGCCGAGTTAATGCGCCTGCTGGCGGATTTGCTGCCTCGCGGAACGACGAAGATCAGTACGGTGGACCGCGAAATGAACCCCCGCGACGAGGGGAAGCTGCTAGTTACTACAACCAGCAAGGTTCGTCCGGTAAGATGCGCTCGGGGGGGCGTGTATGTCTGATTGTCGTGCATAGGTCAAGGTGATCGTTATGGACATCTGGCGGGAATAGCACAAGAACATGGAGAGGATGACCCTGAGGTGTACCGCAAGGCTACGCAGGGATTGCATGACAGGATCCAGGCACAGGCGCCGTCCCGGCACGACGATATCGTGGATGCGCATCGGAAAGCTTATGGGTGAGTGGAAGGTGTGCGACAAGTCGGACATGGACTGAGCGCGAGTGCTAGGGGAGACGACCACGGTACGATGGACACCGACGCGATTGGGGCAGCAGCCGCGATGGAGGCATTCAAGCAAACGGCTGCCTCTGTTGGATCTTCGAATGCGCCTGCGGGTGGATTCAAGGCGGGCAAGGCGAGCGATGGCACTTCAGCAGCAACGAAGCCTGCAGGTGTCGTTGCGGAAGACGAAGAGGAAGCAGCGGCTGCGGCACGTGGTGGTGGTGGTGGCCTGCAGGATAAGCTGGTGGGTAACACGATGTGAATTGGATTCCAACACGACTCATGGGAAGGCAGATGGCTCTCGCGATGTCGCACGCGGGGAAGTTGTTTGATAAGAAGAACGCGGGATCAGCGGCGAGTGGTGGGGACCAGTCCCAGGACAAGGCGCAAGGTGGGTCCACCCCGACGAGGACACGCGCTGGATGTTTACGCTAGTGCTGTTCAGCGATGCAATCCGCGGCTGCGACGGCCATGCAGCTCTTTACGCAATACCAGAGCAAGGGCAAGCTCGAATCGGGCGACATGTCCAAAGCGATTGGCCTGGCCATGAACCTGTTGCACTCAAAGTAGCCGATGCGGCCTGGAACGTTGTTGTGCTTCTTCGTGTGAATTCCGTTGATAGGTGTAAAAATAAATCCCATATAAACCCACCCGCTCCGCAACGTGCACTAGCCTAGCTTTTTTTTTTCTTTTTCCCTTCCTCGCCCCGCTTCTACTTTTGAGACATGTCTCGCTCCGCTCTTTCCGCCCTCATCTTCGTCGCCATCGCCCTCGCCCAGCCCGACCCCGCCGACCCAACGCCTCTCACTGACAAGCACTATGCCTACCCTACCGGCATTGCAAGTATTTTCCCCCTCCTTCTGACCGCCTCTGGACGTGACCTTGCTCCAATTTTAGCCTTATCAAGTTGATCCTGTCACCTCTGCCATTCGTGGTCCTCAGGTCGGTTATAACATTTGTAACTCGACGACGCAGAACCAGCAGTCAATGTGCCAGACTTCGATGACGAACAACATAGACAGTATGTCGCATAATTTTTGGTTTTTTATATTGCTCCTCATGTATCTCCCTACAGACTTCTGTCTTTGGGCCCCTCCTGCTCCAAATTCTACCATTGGTGACACCGAGGCATTCGAGGTCTCCTGGTGCACCAAGTCAGGTTACGGCACTCGTCTCATTCCAGATGGTGCCCTCACGGGTGTCCAGCTGCTCCGCACTTCCAAATACATCCAGATTGCCGGATTCATTGACCAGGTCCAAGTCAATATGCAAGCGGATGACTATGGAGGAGAGCTCGATCCTCACGGTGCCGACTTGGTTTGTATCCATGCAGCATATCAAGTCGTGCGCTTATTCAGTCTGCATCCAGCGTGGCAACCCCCTTGGTGGCCTGATGTACTCGAATGCTTATCCCGGCGGTCTCGGCTCCAACAACGGTAGTTATACTCAAATGACTGACTGGAACCAGTGAGTGCCTTCATTCTTATTGTACTCGCTTGTTCTGACTCGACCACAGATTCATTGGAGGTGGCACTTTCTGTCTGACCATCTGCGACCCATCCTCCTCCTCGTCGGACCAATCCGAGTACTGCCAAAACATTTATGACCGGTTGGGTTGCACTTATAACATGCCCAACAATGCCAAGAATGGTACCTTTGAAATCTGCGACTCGGATCTCAAGAGCCCTGTCGGAATTTATACCTCTGGCGGTGCGACGCTGACTTATACTCAGGCCTACTCAGGCAATCTTAACCCTCCATATACTCCTACTCCCCCTGCGTCCTCCAACTGCGTGACTTTCCAGTCTAGTGCACTTTACACCAATCTTCCTACGCCTACCGGCGCGAGCGCTAGTTCATCCGCTAGCGGTTCTAGTTCTGGCAAGGCTACTGGCTCTACTTCTGCCAATTCGCCTACGACGACGACCAATGGCGCTGCTACAATTGGTCTCTCTTCCGTCGCTGCCATCCTCGGCACTCTCTTCGCCGTTACCTTCTTGGGATAAAGATGTCTTGCTCGATCCACTTAATGTGCTACATTTATCATACACATGAACATCGATATCCGTACTGCTCGGTCTCGGTACGTTGATGTTGTGTCATGATTGTTCCATGAAGATTTTGCACGGACATTTTTCTGCATGTTTTGTGTGCATGTGTGTTGAACACTGGCACTAGCCTATCGCTAAAGTAAATACCCTTGAGCATCGTACGATTACCGTATAGCTTTTTTTTAAACAAAAAGGCAGTTTCATTTATATTGGATAAACAGAACACTTTTATGTGCTGTCGAGGTTCCCACCCAAGCCATGATTGATGCCAAGCTGTTGTCGCGTATCAATTTCGTGGTTCGACATGGGGGCGCATTTCCTTTCTTGGCGAGCCAGGTCGACGTGAGACCCAACTAAGCACATGGCCATGACCTTGCTCGTTTGAATTCTCCCATCATTGACGGGGTCATTACGGTGTATGTTTACTAAGTCATATTTGGTGTATGGTCCATGCTGAACACCTCTATGACAGGTGGACTTGATGGTACTCCAATCCATACCTTCGGCGGCTACACTTCAACCTAGAGCACTGCAGCCCTTACGAAATTTGAAAATAAATTTATTTTCGCCACAACTTGAGCTGGTCACATTCTCCAGAAACTCGAGGACCGTTCTGATCATCTGAGCTAGACAACACTGCGTAGCGGCATATGATCGCCTCTATCCTCTTCCAAGCCGCTTTGCTGATCATACTGCCCGAGTCTGCGTATGAAACAGATTGGACAAACATCCCACGATCAATCTCCTTCGACGGCGGAAGGATCGCTTTTGTTCCAGAAACAGGTCATAAGTTCTGCTTCAGGTTACCTCCCGCCGAAGCTTTGGATAGCCAGATGATATATCGTCCCTCGAGCCTCACAGAAGGACGTATTCGTCGTCCAGACTTGAACGCGGTATGCATTCCCTTCTCAACAAGCAACCCTCCCATCACAATTGTGGATCAAGCGCACGGACCGTACAGTAGCGGGCTCCCCGAGGCGCACGTAAAAAGAGGCGTTCGGAGACGGCGGGCGCCAATGCACAGTACCAAGCTGTGCGTCATGCACCCTGACAAAGACGCACGGTGCTGTCAACCAATGCCGATAACCCGTCGTTTTAACCCGCGGTTTGTCACGGCGCAGTTTAGGCTGCGGTCTCCGCGGACCATAGCAGCAGCCGTTTGCCATCTTCACGCACGGGACGACGGTGCTCGCTTAGCGGGATGGCATCGTCTGGAGGGAACGTGTGAGCTTGTGTTCCGACAGATGGTGATCGGATCGTTTCGGCACTTGTTGGCCCTCCACCTTCTTCCCTCCCCGGCCCCGCCACGAAAGGCGTCGCGCATCCGCTGTTTGCAAAAAGGAGAAGAGCCATCGATCATCTCTTGTGGCCCTTGTTCTTCTCCAAGGAGACATATTGGGATTGATGCGGTGGCGGTCCCGTGAATAGATGGGTAAGAGTACGCAGTGCTATCCCACAATTTGAGCATACTTGGTGCGAACGGTAGAAGGTATCCATCTGCTTTCATGTCTGATCTAAATTGGTTGCCAGGGGCTAGTCTGATCGTTTGTCAAAGGTAGTTGAGCAACCAGTATCAAACACTCGTTCTCAGGCGTCTACAACAATAGATCCGAAGATGTATCGTATCTTGTGCACGTTACAGTACCTGTACTTTCGACATTATCTGCACGGTCTAGTGTGCGAGGTGCAAACTGGTTACAACAAAGTAGGGAAGCAACGAACCACTGGTGCATTAATGTCAAGTTACATTTTGCTTTCGTTCATGACGAAGCCATTCACAGCTGCAAGCTAACAACAAGTGGTATATTGCCAACAACATACGGCAGCTTGAGCATTCTGAAAGAGTCGATGCGAAAGCGCCCAAGTCTTTCTAATATCATTAACATTTGCCACCGCAGGGATATACGTGCACTCACTTCAAGTTTTCCGTCTTGGTGCCCTCTCGTATGCATTCTTGCTCGAGTCCGAGTCCAAATGGTGCAGTTCATGTACGGTCCCACCTTGTCCTTCCCGTCGCGTAGAATGTCCATGAGTTGCATGACGACAACGTCTCATTGGGCGGGCGCGGTCGTTGTTGTGGTGTCGTTCATCCGAATCCGAATCCGAGGCAGACGACGAATCAGATTCGGACGACGACTCATCGAACGGTCGTGGTTTATGGTATATACAACAAACTGTTTCGCGTGTAGCCGCGTGAGCATCATCAGATCGTGCATGCGGGGGAGTTGCCAGACACATACTCTTGGATTTTTTCTTGCCACAACCTTCGTTATCGACGACGTCCACGTCCCAGGCGACCCGTTGGCTGGCACGCCGTTGGGCACCGCGGAGCTTGAGAACGCCTACTGCTGTGCTGGGTTCCCCAGAGGATCCGGGTGCGTCGTCTTCTTCGCGTGGTTGAGCATCTCGGAGGGTGATCGTGCGGGATCCGTCGGTAGGCGCAGACGCATGCGGTCTTCGTTGCGCGATGGCAGCCATCAAGAGAGGTGATGTAGGGCAACGCACGTCGCGATGACGAGGCCTCAAGGGGTGGATCGGAGCTCGCCACGTTAGTCAGCAGACCTTTCCTGCACGTCTTCAAACTCCGCAACTCTCTCACTCGAACAACCATCTGGAGTTAAAAGGAGCGCGTTGACCTCTGCGATCCCCAGTTCGGCTCACCAGCCTATCTCTGGTGCATCCGCTAGCATGCAACCCAAATCGGAGAGTGTCATTCCTCTAGTTTTCTCATCATGCATTGGCACCGTTTCATCAGCAGCGATCCGAGGTCTTGGCCTTCCAAAAATGAAGGATCATGTAGTGACCTGGAGGATTTTTTGTGGCTTCCTCAGGCTCGTTCGAGAGAGTTTTGCTTAATCACGCTGGATGATATTATCACAGGAATCTAGTTCGTATATTGTCGTTTTAGTGTGTTACAAAGGCATCATGCATGATAGTACAAGTGTCCGAAGCAATAAAGATGCGAGTTAAAAAAGATAATAATGCAGACAACGATCGACGTTGGAATCAGAGGAAATCGAAAACCGGGAAAGCGCGATCGAAGACAGAAGAGTGCGCTCCATGGTGAGAGAAAGGGCCTATCCATAGACGACCCTGTTCGAATCAGAAATTAGATTGGGTAGTGTGGGCGTACGATGAGAAAGGAACGCACCCCCTGGCTGTCGTTGATATCGGCTTGAAATCCGTTCGTCCGGATTCGACAAAGTGACGAAGCACATCCACCCAATCGTCCCTGGGATCCCAGGTAATTTTACTCGGTGGGTCGACCTCCACAGGCATCACCTGGCTGATACCACAGCACTGCACGAGGATGACGAGTGTCCCGATACCGCCACTTCGGCGACACCGTTCCTCTCTCCGATCAATATCTGCGGCAACGAGGGGGTCGTGGCTGGTCACGTATGACCTTGGCACGATGTGCGTTCCTGCCACCGAGAATCTGGAGAGATCCGAAAGTAGGAGGTGAAAATTTAGCAAACACGAGGCGCGGGAACTAAACCACGTACCGGAAGAGCGATTCGGCATGAGGGTTATAACTAAGTTCAATGAGGAGGGCATTTTGCCGGATGTTGGCAGGGATACGTTTCAGCTGAAGCGCCTGGAACCCTGCCCATCCCAGTAGAGGTGAATGTGTTGAGGTGAATTTACGCAGGTGCTTGACCAGATTTTCGTCAGGACAAACACCACTCGTGGCTTGTTGTTTTGCCCCGGAAACTTGCGCAGCAGTGTGCTGGCATATAGCCTTGTGAGAAGGCCAGTGCGCTTTTTGGCAGTCAGGAGACTATATGGGGAGAATGTGAGTTCAAGGTCTCGTTGGCGTGATAATCGGCGTACACAATACTGCGTCGTCATCTGTAGGGCGTATAGTCAGATATAGATGTGGATGCGATCATATCGCAGGGACTCACACAGCCGCCACAATAGCGGAATTTCTGTATCGATGGGTTCTCGGCTGCACCACAGGTATCGCAGATGCGGTACCCACGTTGCTTTGCGGCGGGTTGAGCAGGAGGGGTGTAATAGTTGGCTGCAGCGGGTGCCATTTGATCAGATGGGAGGTTATCAGGCTGCGAACGAGTCGACGAGAGAGATGTCGGACCTTTGCCATTGTCTCGAGCATTTTATAGCTGGAGGAGTGATCGCTGTACCCATCTTGGGCGACGCCGTCAAGAAGCACAACTAAGACCATGGGTGGAGAACAAAAAAGCCACCCGAACGTTTTTGTTCTGAGAATGTTGAGGCAAAACACGGCAAAGTCTTTTGTGTCGGTAGTGAGGGACTACATTATAGAAGGTCACAGACAATCGAATACGCGGCTTCTCTTGGAGGCAGAACACAATAAAGGAGGGAGAAACAGGGAAGATACAATTAGACGAAAAAGGAAATTGAGTGGGTCAGGACACATTCTCCGATCCCACGTCCCACGTTGCCGGCACACTCCAATTGTTCGCCAGTTGTCGTTGGGCAGCTGCTTGTCACGGGTCTAGTTCAATCCTGTCCCTGTCCTGGGGTTCTTCTCATCAACCGGATCTATCATGGCCTGTGCGCAGTCTCGTATCATGGCTGTTCCATGAAAATTTACTCTTGCGCCCGTCCGAATCGAGAAAGTTGAAAGAAGATGCCCCACCCCCGATTTCGGATCGTCCGAGTTGGTGGGTGTCGTGCCCCGTTTCCGACTGTCCAAGAAAAGCCTATCTCATCCCTCTTACAAAGTCGTGGCGCCGGTTTTATTGTGCCCGTGGCTGTGAGCGTCAAACCTTATCCAGCGTGCGACAACCCTTGGGTCGCCCTCGCATTTTGGTCGCCCACCTCTCAGCGAGCGGTTGGACATTTCGGTGAAGCGACCGAATGTTTCATTCCCCCTCTCGTTTCGACATGGAGCGTCATGTCGCATCAATGGATTAACATCATCTAGTCGCATTTTGATCGCAAGCGTGAAGGAGGCCCTCACACGGCGAAGCAAACTTGCCTTGTTACGCTAACGCGTCAATCTCAACGTTACTCATTTGCGAGACATTACCGATCAACTTCCCAAAAAGCAACTATCCTTGACCATGTAGGAATGGGAAGCAAATCAGCGCGATCGACATCGAAGCCCGTGTCAAATTCAATCTATCACCGTCGAAATCCGATCCATAGTGGAGAGCCACGCGCTCGAATCTCGCTGGCTGTGCCGTCGCGTGCCTTGAGTAATTGTTTTGCGACGGGAGAAGAGCCTATAAATGTTTGCTTCCACCCGTGAGTTATTCCTATTTTCCAAAATTTCCTTACATCGACACCTCTTTTGTTCTGGCCTCCGTAGTGACCTTGACCTACACATGGAAAGATATCGCCTGCCGAACAATGATCTACGCAGGTTTCCGACCCGAGACGCAGCGATATAAATTCCGACCTCTATTACTCCATTAAATACCTGGGAGCGTGCCTCCGAGGCGCGAAACCGTTTCTGCGCAAGGCTTGCCCGAGAGCATCTGTCTGGTGCAAACACACGGTCAACAGGCAGTCGGGGAACGAGTTGCTTGATCGAAACTTCGGGCTCCGGGCCCATTCAAAGTTAGGCCAGTCGCAATCTTATTGCAATGCATGCATGCCAACATATCCCCCTATTTAATCATGCAGGAATTACCAGGCGACGTATTCCGCTCAACCGCTCATGCTGTGGTGAAATGTCAACTGTGTTTTGCTGAGGTTAGCTGTAGTACAGCACAGTCTTGTATGTTAATTCATTATACTGGTTTTCCGAATGTCGAGCTTTACATCCATCGTGTCGTATGACATCGCGAGGCTCTGCAACAGTAGTACTGAATTTTTGTAGGCTCGAGGAGGACACAGCCACGTAAGCTGACAAACGTTCGTCACAAGGATCACATCCCAAATTCGGATAGTCCGGGCCGAGACCAAACTTTGTCATCATCATCAAAGAGAACTAACTGCTTCGTCAGGCCTCGCAGTACCTCTTTACTTCCGAAAATCATCTTCGCTATCCCACAAATCATTCTATCTCGTAGCTTCGATTATGAAAACGCCTCAGCTTCCTCTCGAACATTTTCTTAACCAACCTCGCCCAGATATTTCCATTGGTAGGGGGAACTCGGATGGTTTTGTTGATACGACCACTCTTGCCGCGCATGATTTTGACGTTGATACACGAACCAGCTTCATGCCTCCTGATCCCCCCATTGAGGGTCTTCCTACTGAGTGGGAACCATGGGAAACGATCCTCTAGCAGGCCATCTCTGCGAAACTGCAGCTTGCAGTGAAACTTGACCTGACGGCGGATGAGGATGGTAACCTTCCCTCTAATATCGTCTGAAGGGTCTCGACAGATTATCACAGATAGCTGCATCCTTCACATCATCATCTTCACCGCCAAACCAGTACCGTTGCATACCAAGCCTTGGACAGTCATATTCGGAATCGTAATCAGCAACAATGGCATCGCGCCATCCTGACCGTAATACGAGACGCCGCATAGCTGGATGAGATTGAAACCGAAAATCAACGGTGGCAACGCTGGGCACAACTGCATGTGGTGTTGGTGCACCATATATTCGGATAAAGGTCAACGAAACATGATGGCAATTTACGTAGAAAGGGTACGTCACGTCTGGGGTAATTCCACACGTATGCCATACTCTTTCTAATGTGGGTCCTGGAGACGGTCATCATTACAGCTCATATTTTTATGTGTCTGGACGACAGCGGATCGGTCAACAAGTATCGTTACGAGAGCCGGAGACTCACATGAGTCGACAGGTTACGGGTAGCGTCCAAGAAGATGTTCTGGTCTCTGCGTTGCATATCGGTGATGGGGGGAGGCAAGACGCAGAAAGTATGCTACCCCACGGAGCCGTGCATAAATGACTCAGGACGGAATGCTAGGTTAAAACTGAAGCTTGGGTCTCCGAAAGATCTTGCTGCATGGTACCAGTCCGCCGCGAAGGTTACACTCTGCCCACTGCTAGTGAAATGAGTGGATTGTTACTCATCTATCCCCAAGCTTGAACTTCCTCGATAGAATGGTTGGAATTGTGTCTTCTGCCCTTTCATCGTGGCCGGCACGAAGGGGTTGTATGCTGAGAGTGGGGCCGTTCAGAGTACGCGTCACGGACCCGTTTGTGTAAAATTTGTAGCTAGCAGGATCCTGCCAGAGCGATGAGCCCACTGTTTGACCACAGTGCATAATTCCTGCGTGAAGCTGGTTGTCTCTGGGACGTATTGGTTTTCTAATGCAATAAAGTCAGTCCGATTAATCGCGGCGGATGACCCCCACCCTGGAACTTCAGTGCACAGTTTGCATGATTTTGCTAACTCACCCGGCTGGGACCGGGCCTGGCTCAACTTCGGAGCTTCAGGGTGGGTTAAATATTTTATCAAGACAGCAAATGCATGCTTCTCGCCTTTTTGGTGAGACACGGTTTCATCGCTGGGAATGACTGTCTCATTATCCTCAGCGAATCTCGATGTCTGGTCGACCTTCAGCAGGAATGAAGACCTGGATCAGAATGTAGAAATTCTGGTCTCACCTCGGACGATTCTGGCGTGGATCTTCCGATTGAAAGCAGCAACTGATCCCACAGTGCATACTCATGGCGGCTCTACCACTTGCCAGGTTACATTGGTCCCCTACTGCAAGTTTGATTCCCAGCACGAGTCAACCATCGCATTGCCATCGAGGTACAACGTCACGCTAGTAGCAATGCATCGTACGGAAATTGTTGAATGTGTGGGAACGCGTGAATGAGTGTCCAACCTGATTCCGTTTTCGACTTTCCGTGACTGCAAAGCGTAGCAAGCTGCCGCTTGAACAGGCAGACGCTTTTCTTCAATCTCCGTGTTGTTGACCGGCAGGATCATCACCCCAGAGCCGGTCTTTAGGTAAGGATTCAACCGCCAAAAATCCGGACTGTATTCCCCGTTTTTAAGGCTCGCTTGTTCTTTGCAGGTCGTGCGCAGGATGCCCGGTCCCAGAGGGAAAACAAACGCGTCGAAAAAGAACAGGAAAAAAGCGCTATCCCAGGACAACACTGCTTTGGGTTCGATATCACCCTCCACTGTCCCGGAACGTATCCTTGTCGGATTGAACGAACTATCAAACGATGGCTGGGACAAGGTCGCGGAAGTTTTATGCGACCATCTCGAGCTACCAGGCGCGTGTTTCTGTCTTTGCATCCCCGAACAATGGCTGATTATCCATTAGACCTCACGACAAGAAAGGGACTCAAGAAAGTGTACCACGACTTTGACGAGATCTACAAGCGCATGGACAACATGTATGTCGCATATGAAGCAAATCAGTTTATCCGAGGTGGTATTATCGCAATCTATGTCAAGATGTGCGCGGACTCCATCCTCAGGAATATGCTCTGTCATCGTGGTGCGGATTCTCCGTTTAAAACACTAAATCATCTGACGCCTCGAACCTGAAGGCCTCCTTTCAAAGATTGTTTCCCTCGTTGACATGCCAAATACTACTCATATCGCCCTAAGAGCCCTGGCGACTGTCACCCAACATGGTGGCTCGGATATCCGCAGGGATGTCTCCACACACACACCAATTCTAGTCAGAGTTCTTCAGAATAACCCTGATGATTTGTATGCCGCCGAACTGGTCATCTCGACGATCGCACATGTGGCCACATGCTCGCTCGACGAACCTCAGAAACCGGCGGCCAAGTATGCCAAGTATGCCAAAATACTCCAGCTCCCCAAGTTTATCCCTCTTGTCCTCGCCGTTATCGGGAAACCTGCTGTCTCCCTGCCGCTTCTTCACCATGCTCTAGAATTGTTTGGGAGCCTCACGCACCACTGCGCCCAAGACTGTTTAGCATTCCCAGATATGATCGATTTCCTTGTTGCATGCATTCGTAGCGCCGATATGCACTCTCGTTTATATGCGCTTGGTTCTGTGATCCGCTTGAGCGTTCCGGATCCGGGAAAAATAGTCTATGATCCCAATGCACTTGTGGCTGTCGTGAAGCGGGGCTTGCCAGACCACCTCACCGACCTTCTTCTCGATTATGGTCCAGCACGCTGCGAGATGACGCTCTCCGTCCTGTCCTTATCCGACTGCCAGAAAGCGATGATGCAGTGCTTGCAAGATCGTGATTTATACAAACTCGGACGTACTCTTGTCGAACTTGTCCTCCGAAACGAGTTTTCCATCTGCGAGGGGGGCTTTCAAGCTGTAAACGAGCGTACTGGCCGGGTTGAGGATATGGATACGGGGCTGCCATTTAAGATGTGGGTCGATGCCCTCCCAGTTTGTGCCAAGAGTATTCGTGAGCGAGGAAAGGCAGGCGAAGAAGACCTGGCGGACATACTTGCCATGAAGTATTTTGTCATCCGCTCTCGTATACCTGAAGCGATCGAGATCGCCAAGGAGGCCATTGAACGCAACCCCCGGTGTGCCTACCCCTACTACATCATGTCGCTTGGTGCAGATGAGCAAGCAGGGCTACGTTCCGTCAAGAAGGGGCTCAAGTGCAAGAATATGACACCGTTCGTGAACCATGCACTCCGGGCGCGTGCGACTGAAATTGCAGGGAATTTGGCTTTATGTCGTGTACAGGAGTCTGCCGTGGGGGACCAGTGTTGGGAACAGGCACAAGCATTTCTGAGCAGTGCCTTGGAGGACGCACAGATTTACCTTGATCAGGCGCCACCGGACATGCGTCACCAGAAGAGCATTTTGTACTGGTACATTTTGCTAACTCTCGCGCGAAAAGGACCGGAGCTATCGCACGATCTACGTGAACTCAAGGTAGTAATTTCTTGCTTCTCTTCTCTCCCTCCGCTTACCTGCTGTACCCATGCAGAAGTACAATGATAGGCTGAAAATCTGTGATGACTTCTTTGCTGAGTTTGGTGTCATCCCACCAAGATCACAGCTCCGCTTTGCACATGAACGCATTTTTTCGCGTTATGCTGCTGCTGCGAAGAAATGGGGCACAGCTGTTGCTCAGCTCGACACCTATGATATCGATGAATTTATCCTCTCCCGTGACAAGGCCGAGGACAAACTTGCCTCGTGGTTGACCAACATGCGGGAAGAGACTGAGGATGATGTTGATCACGACAACCATTCGCACAAGTCATCGCATGTCAAGAGTCTGAAGAAAAATCTTACAGAATTGTACCGGTGCTCATGGTGTGGGAACCCAAGTGCATTGTTATGCAAATGTGGAGGATGTGAAAAGGCAAGGTATGATGGGAGAGCCTCTGGGTTGACTTGGGCTGATCAGCTGAGATGCTTTAGGTATTGCGATACCAGCTGCCAGAAGTTGGCATGGTCAGAACACAAAGTGGAGTGCAAAAGGAGTGTAAATTCTTCTGTATGATTGTGTCAGCGAGCACTCTAAGGTAGCGATCTGTCGATGCGGTCCGAGTCGAGACTCTAAAGGTTACTGTTCACGGAACGGAATGGGGATCGGCGTGATTAATGGCTTACAATGCAGTCGCCAAAAACCTGTTCAACGATGTGCATGTAGCACGACGCTTCTGCTTCTATAGCACGATATGGCTTCAGCATCCTTGTTACACATGGCGTGGTGTGCGACATGGGTCCAGCAGTGATCGCCTCCCCTATAGCCTGAAAAATTAGCATATATCGATAAGGTTGTATGTGCATGCTTCTCGGCAGTACTGTTTCGAATTAAGAAAGGGTGACATCATTTTACCAAGAAATCGAAGGATTGCCTTGTGCTAGATGTGCCTCTTGTGAGCATCGACGGAGGGAGCACACTAGGGACATAACGCCACTTTGCGTTGGCACGCTGGGAAGCGGTCCTAACCACAAAGACAAATGAAACGTCTGTTTCTGACTTTGGATGTAAGCATGTGATGTCAACTATCTCCCACCATCGGGAATGTCTGGCAAATGGGTGTGATGCCAATCTTTTTTGCGGACAGAGCCGGGGGGAGGTGTGCCAGTAGGACGAGTAGCTACCACTAATGTGCGTAGTTTATGAAGTCGTCATGGCTGGAAGCGCCGACTTCCATCGAGTGTTTGAGAAGTAAATTCCATCTCCGAGCAATTAGTTGATGACTCGTCCGACAAGAACGTATAAATACGGCATCAACATTGTGGTGCTCTATTATTCCCATTGGGTAGGTCACCCGGTGTCACTTAAATCGCCCTCTGGGGCCTGCATCTTTGGACCTCGGACATAAAATGGGGGTAGTAGGCTGTCGAGAGCTTCAAGCCCCTCCCTGGTTTCCAACGGGACCCTTCCATATCTCTTGCCCCAGGAAAAGCGTTTACATGTATGTCCAGAGCACTGAGTGGTCCTCATTGAGATCCTTTTCCGTTGTATGGATTTGCTGTTGACTGCTTACGATCATGCAGAGGATTGTTTGGATATCAGATAATCAGTTGAGGTGAGAACCAAAGATTTCGTAGGAGCGCAACTTGGGAACTTCAAACTTCAAAATGGATCAACATTCAGTGTCTCACCAAGAGGGCGGAAATGGTCAGAGAGATTCATGTCGTCCAGAGCATTGTGAAGGAATTGCCATCGTGCAGGGAAACAATATTAAACGTCGACCGCGAGTTCTCCTATTAACCCCATCGTTATCTGGCCCGGCGGCACTTGATGATACACCCACGTCTGACGTGCTAACGTCACCGGTGGTCCTGGCTGCTACACTTACATAATACACTACATTATCACTGCTTGGACAACTCGGACACCATCTTTCTCCTTAAGTCCACTACCGAATAGCAAACGACGACCGCTAATACCGAATGGCAGAAATACACGATCAGTTCGACACAATCTTGATCCTAGATTTTGGATCACAGGTCTGAAACCCTCCCTCTTTCTCGGTTTTGACCGGACGCCAATCTTGTTATCCATCTACTATCACTTTCACAGTACAGCCATCTCATCACGCGGAGATGTCGCGAGTTGAATGTCTATGCCGAGTTGATGCCTTGTACGACCCTCCTCAATGACATCCATTTCAACCCCAAAGGTGTGCTATACCGTTTCCTCTGACATCCGCGGTAGGATGACCACCGGGGGACTTCAGGCATCATTCTCTCCGGATCACCATACTCGGTGTATGATTCTGATGCACCACACGCCGATCCTGCTATTTTTGAACTTGGCATACCAATTCTCGGGATCTGCTATGGGCTACAGGTCCGTAGGTCCCGACCGAATCGCCAATTTCTCATACCGGTTTCCATAGGAAATCGCATGGAACCTCAAAGGTCAGGTCGAGAATTGTGATCATCGCGAGTACGGACACGCGGTCGTCCAGATTACCCGATTCGGTCAGGGTTCTGTCGACGCGCTCTTCGAGGGTTTGGGTGACGAAATGCAGGCGAATATTTCTCCCTTTTGGCATGGCAACATTGTAACGCGGCTTTGCTTGACAGGTTTGGATGTCCCATGGAGATCAACTCCATGAACTTCCCAAAGATTTCCATGTCATTGGTCAAACACACACCGCTCCGTTTGCTGCCATAGCTCACGATACGAAGCCCATCTATGGCATCCAGTTCCATCCCGAAGTCACACATAGCCCTAAAGGCAAAGCAGTCATCTTTAGCTTTGTCCTCAGCATCTGTGGATGCAAAGCAAACTGGACGATGGCAAGTTCCATCACGTTTCGAGATTCATCAACACTGATTTCCCTCTTCTTCAGGAAGAGTTCATTGGAAAGGAGATATCACGCATAAGGGATGTCTGCGGGAACAAGGGACGTGTGATTGGTGCGGTGAGCGGAGGCGTTGATAGTACCGTCGCAGCCAAACTTATGCATGAAGCTATCGGTGATCGGTATGCAACATGTAGATTCCCGGCCAGTAAGCTGACTCACCTATCTAGATTCCATGCGATAATGGTCGACAATGGGGTGCTTCGCCTTAACGAAGCTAAACAGGTTGACGAGATGCTCAAAAGAGATCTTGGCGTCAATCTTACGGTTGTCGATGCATCCGACCTCTTCCTGTCTCGCCTCGAAGGCGTTGAGGATCCGGAACAGAAGCGCAAGATCATTGGCAACACCTTCATAAACGTCTTCGAAGAGGAAGCCACCAAGATCGAGGCGGGAGCCGAAGAAGAAGAGAAACAAGCTGCTGAGGCTAAAGGCCGAGTTGAATGGTTGCTGCAAGGCACACTCTACCCAGACGTCATTGAGAGTATCAGCTTCAAGGGACCAAGTGCCACGATCAAGACGCACCATAACGTTGGTGGGTTGCTCAAGGATATGAAGCTGAAACTTATCGAGCCCTTGCGTGAGCTATTCAAAGGTGTGTGTTCCTCGCTATGAGTACGAGATGCGGTAGCTTGATCGTCGTTTGTGATAGATGAAGTTCGAGCATTGGGCAGACTGTTGTCCATCCCTGCCCCACTGGTCCAGCGCCACCCATTCCCAGGACCTGGCCTTGCCATCCGAATTCTCGGCCCTGTCACCCGTGAACAAATAAAGATCCTGCAGCTGGCCGATCATATTTACATCGAAGAGATTCGCAAAGCAAACCTTTACAATCAAATCAGCCAGGCATTCGCAGTCCTCCTCCCCGTCAAGGCGGTCGGGGTGATGGGCGACAAGCGGACATACGAACAAGTGAGTCTCTCTACATCCTGTTAGTGTGCATGATCTGATGTTTGATCTAGGTAATTGCGCTTCGTGCGGTGCAAACTGAAGATTTCATGACGGCCGATTGGTGAGTTGTGTCCATTGCGCAGTATATATCACGACAATGGTCCGTCGGTGTATAGGTATGTTTTCCCTGCGGAGATCCTGAAGCGAATTTCCTCGCGTATTACCAACGAAGTGAAGGGCGTGAACCGTGTCACGTACGACATTTCCTCCAAGC
The DNA here is from genome assembly GCA_038094615.1 of Heimioporus aff. retisporus. Taxonomy (NCBI): domain Eukaryota; kingdom Fungi; phylum Basidiomycota; class Agaricomycetes; order Boletales; family Boletaceae; genus Heimioporus; species Heimioporus aff. retisporus. The sequence continues at coordinate 28,228 of JBBPUI010000023.1, read as the reverse complement.
CGCCGGCAACGGTCGAATGGTTATGAAGCAACCAGTATCCGACAAATAAATTGTTCGACTTTCATACGGAACTAAATATTTCGATGTAGGTAGATGCTACATCGAACACAAAGGGTTAAAGGGAAGAATCACATGTTACATCATCAAATACCAATTCAAAGAGTTGTTCCGTGCGTGGTTCCGGGGAGATTGCATAAGTGTTCGGTCCGTATGATTGGCGCTCGCAAGAAAAGATGGGCTTGGCTGCCAATTCAACGTGCTTGAACCTGGCAAGGGTCCCTACAATACTTGAAACGACATCTTGTATTATAGCCAGAGTAACACAACTTCGACGGTCCGCGATATTCGCCATTACGATGGCAACACATTCCTCGGGTTGATGTTGCTGTACACCATCGTTGCTTCCAGTTTGTTGCAGAGAAAAATGATATGCATTAGTAGAGAAACAGAGTCGTGCCAGGTCGGCTAATTACCGAGTCCACATTATTAAAGTTCCGAGCCCCTCATGCACGACCCTGTCCAAGGTAACAACCGCCGTTGAATACTGAGTCGTTGAACGTTGTTCGTCTAATTTACTTTCTTAACTAGAGATTCCCTCTCAAAATCCCAGTTCCACCCTGGAGGCCATGAAAGCAGCCCAAAATAACGCTATTAGCACAAATGAAAAGATCTTTCCGGTCTTCGCCCAGAAGCTTGCGTCGGGCGATGTCAAGGAGTTCGTGAATACCGTTCGAAAACTCGCTATGTGGTTACGCTCCGAGAGGGCTTACTATGCTGCTGCTCAATCCAAGGTGAGATGTCGAGTTGCTTCACGAATCACCCGTGCGATACGATCGCTCCATTCAACAGATTGTCGAGCTTCTTGAGGTGACATTCCTTCTCTGCCTCGAGGCGTGTTATTGATGGATATTATTGTTTCAAGATTGCGCTGTTGACTTTCAAGAACACATTTGTCCGTCACCCAGCCATTGCAGAGCTCGCTGAACATCTCAGACAACTTGTCCAAGCAGTAATGCCATTCAGGCATTTATTTTCTGAGCCCGAACTCCAGTGTTAGTTGGTTTTTACTGTGCCTCCCCCGTCTCAATCACGCCCTTCTAGCGAGACTACAGCGCGTCATTCTCGATCCGAGGCTGTCCTTGACGAGAGCCCCAACGAGTACCACCTCCGCCAGCCCGCAAAATGAAGTTGTTCCTGCCAAGTAGGTTCTTCGGCAACTCCCAGTTGCCCAGATTCACACTAGACTGTTACCGTCTCGGATTTCTACCCCAGTTTGTTTCCCACAGTCGTCTCTCCGGTTGATGCACCTCCCATGGTGCCTCCCGTATCCGACTCCCAATCGTCTGTGTCACGTCCGCAAGTTTCCTTAGCATATCCGAGCGCTGTGGGACGGGCTTCCGACGGTGCTATGCAAGTAGTCCCACCTCGAGCAAGTGGCACCTCTGAAGCAACGCCTTTGGACGACGTTGAAACCGTTTCGTCTCTCGCTCCACCTGTTCCGAGTATGGAGTCTATGGATACTTCACCGAACGAAAACTCCCCTATTTCCCTAGCAGTACTTTCCAAGCCTCAACCCAAGCGTGCACGGAGGGCGATCGAGCTCTCTGAGGAACTTGTAGCCCGTGATCTTGATTGGTTTAAGTCTAATCAAAGTTCCGCGATAGCGAATCATGACCGTGATGCACCCGCATCCACAGCCGGTGAACCTTCGTTGGTGCTTGCGTCTGATGCACCCAATGTTCCAGGACAGCCTCCAACCCCAAAGAAGAAGTCGGCCCGCATGGTACCCTCACGCCGCTTACCACGCCGTATGACCCTCGATGATACTCGGGGAGTGAACACTGGATTTTCGGCGCCTATGTTGACTCTTTCTGAACCATCGGGAGAAAATCGCGGGTACAATCCTCAAGTCCTTTCCATCAAGACCAACGTTGATGAACAAACTCTACCACAGGGTCAATCTGATTCTGGAAATACGGAGAAGGGTTTACGACCCGAGGATGCGTCATTACCAGAGTTGGAATCGGTTTCCGCCCCTGTGAATGTTTTTATCGAACCACAAACACATCAGAATCCCTTCTCGGCCGAGCGTTCGTTTACCAACAGTCGAACCTTCATCTCCCCTCCATTCCCTCAAGCTGTGTCAGAGGGGTTGGAGTCAAAGGATATGAGCATTTCAGAATCCGCTACCAGCAGCCCTCCACCGGCAGCGCCTTGCAAGACAGAACCAAGTCTTTCCCAAACACCTCTGGTGTTTGAACTTCCGGGTCCCGCTCTCCCCCGTTTTGTGGAACCGCCTTTGAATTTGGATTTCAGAATATCGCAAAAACCGTCCGGTCATCCTCTGCATTCGGTGATAGGCACGAATCGACAGCGATTCGATGGCAAGATGGCCGTCATTCATAGTACTCTTGGAAAACCATTCACGCATACCCATACGATTGATATTCCTCTGAGCGAAATCATGTTCTCCAAAATAGTCAAGTGGGCGAATAGGAAAGCACATCCGTTGTACGTGACAAGTTATGTGGGCGTTGAGCGCACTTGACGCCCTGTTGTCGTGTAGGGATGCATCACAGGGAGTTTGCATCTCGCTGGGATGTTATCGCCTCCCAGGACTCTTTGACGTGATCAAACCGGAGGACGACAAACTCGACGTAGTAGCGTTTACATCACGGTCGCCATGCTCTTGGCCGCCCTCGAACCAGTTGTCCTTGCACGTCAAGGATGACAAGAGACATACTGTCATTACACTTTCACCTCCGCTCTTCGTTCGTGCCCCAGATCGTTATTCCGTCGTGCAATCTGATTCCGTTTGTATAGTTAACCCCCGATCAATGTGTCGACCTATCGTCGTTAGTGAAACCGGGTAATAACAGGCTGGAGTTCAGACAGCTAGACGACCTGTCCGAGTATCTGCTCGTTCTCCATGCGCATCGGCCGACGCAAGCACAGCTGGGTGAATTAGAGGTAGTAAAGACGGCAGATGAGCGGTGGAAGCGGTTCTTGGATGTGATCTCTGGGCGTGATTTGGGGTGGGTGGCGAGTAATGGGTCTGCGGGTGTTGTCAGGGTGTCTTGAGCCTTGTAGCGAGTTTCACCTCGGTTTATACAACCTTTGAAATCTGCTAATTCACTAATTGGGACGTACGTTACCCTAATGCGGCGCCACAGACGCGTCTTCGACACAACCCGTTTGCCTCGACTCACGATGACAACGAGAAAGGCGAAGGACCTGCTAGACAAGGAACTTTTCGTCAACCGCAACATCGTAGGCTCTCGCTTCATTCTGTCCAAAGAGCTACCCAGCACGGTTCACACAGGTCACTTTCCGGTCGCTCAGTCGTCAGCTCGGGATTCATGTCAACGACGCGAAAAAGTGTGTTTCTTTTGCACCCTCGTTCGCTCGTTGACCTCGTTTGCAAAAAGCGAGCTACAATGCTACTACGACGCCGTACGCGACACGGACACCCCCGCCGTGCCAACTTACCTCGTCTCCGGGGAGGTACCCGTCCACCACCGGGCCCCGTTGCCACCCACGCACGACATGGACCTGGATCTCGAGTTCGAGGAGGATCGGGAGGCGGAAGATGTCGTGTGCCAGAGCAGGGTCCTGCTCGTAGACGCGCGCGCGCTCGAGGGTACGTGTCGTCTCGTTCACACGTGTTTGACCCCGACGCGCTGCCCGTAGAGACGACTTCCCGGTTCTTGCGCGTGCATTCGGTGCATATATACAGTCTATCGCCATCGCGGCTCGTGGTACGCTCGCGTTCTTTTCTTCGCCTACGACTGTGCGGTCTGACAAAGGGTGGGCAGGACGCGGGCATCGTGTGCACCCCCAGCTTCTGCGTGCGTCAGGCGGACGCGCAAGGCGGGGCAGCATCGTTTGCCGTCGTGGGGAAGCTTACGGGTGCTCATGTCAAGGTTGGGTGGTGCGAACAGGTCTGGGTGTATGGTTGATGGCATTGTAGCTCAAATCCGGCGTGTCTCACAAGAGCGCGGCTTCCTCGTCTAAGACGACCTTGGATGTTCCTGTCAAGACGGCGCCTAAAGAGACCGTCCCGGTAAAGATCGAGCGACAAGCTACCAAAGGCAAAAACCTTTTCGATACGAAAGAAGGCATTTCCACGACACCACTACCTAGAGCTGACTCTAAGGAAAAACTGAAACCTTTGGGCAAGCTTGACTGGAGCAAAGCAAAGATGAAAGGGAAAGAGTCGGTCGCAGAAAAGCCGAGGGAAGACAAGAAACCCAAGCCAGAACCTGTGTCGACCGCTATCTCGAGCAAAGCCTCTCTAAGTCCAAGGCCAGGACTTGAATCGACAAAACCATCAGCGTCAAGCTCCAAACCCGAACGAAGCAGCGTCACTGGTGATGCAAAACAGGTGCTCTTTGTGCTGTCTTCTTTCAATGCTATCACTAAGCCACATCTAGCGGGGATTGAAACGAAAACCAGACACAGACACAGATCCTGGATCAGACCTTGAGTCGCTCTGGGCGAGAGCTAAACCAAGCGGTCCATCTATCAGGAAGGGGGCCGTCCCCATCGATTCAGACGAGGATGACGATAGTGATACCCAAGTCCGTAAACTCGGTCAACGACGCATACAAAGAAAAAGTGCTCTCGCGTCGGACTCGGAGATGAGCCTGCGAGCCATGATGGATATAGACGATGGCATGGTTTTCTACATACCGGTGTCGCGCCGTGACTGATCGCGCATATAGATCAAGTGGACCGTGTATCTCGACTCGGTACAATACGTACTAGGGATGAGGAAGACGAAGAGGGCGGCGAGTCTAACAAGGAAGGGACAGCGCCCCCTGTCACGAGCGAAGGTGAAGAATCGGACCACATACCCGTCGTCGCGAAGAAAAGGAAACCACGCAAGGTCGTTCCCGTTGGCCGTAATGGGATGAAGAAACGGCGCGTCGTTAAGAGTCGGACGACAACGGATGCCAAGGGATATATGCGTGCGTCGTGCCAGAGTCTCGCGAACATGTTGCCTGATGTCGTGGTGATAGAGACCGAAGACTACTCGTCGTATGAGTCTGTCGAGGAAGAGGAGGCGGTAGAGACAAAACCAAAGGGTGGAGTCAGGGGAAAGAAGGGGGATGTGGCGCCCATGGTGGAAGAAGCGAAACCAAAGGGCAAGGGCAAGGAAACAAAGGGAGATCCAGTGCCCTCGGAGGAAGAGGTGAAACCAAAGGTCAAAGAAGAGGGTCCTACGAAACCCAAGGCGAAGTCCACTGCAAAGTCAAAGGGCGGGACTGCGAAGCGTGGGGGATTGCACAACTTTTTTGGTCCGGGAAAGAAGTGATGTATTTCCCTTCTGATGTTCAAAGCTCAAGACCGCAATATATTATTGTTCACACAGTAGGTGTCAAGCGTCTGAAGTTCATCATGTGCATCAGCCCCAGAAGGACTGCGCACAAATTGAGCATTGACACGGCAACACTAGGAACTACCGTGTCACTATGAATGTCACTGACGATTGCAAGTCGTCCTCACCCCTCCCCAGTGCAAGCAATGCACGTTCTTGCTCTCACCCATGCACAACCGGTGCCTCAAAGGACGTGACGATACACGCGAGATCGTCCGTGATGGCGGAACTGCTGCCCAACCGTGTAGTGAATCCAGGCAAGACCTTGTACGGGTGTTTCGAAAGACACGCTTAGTTTGCCATAGTATGACACATATGCTAGCTTACGTGGATGCACTCCTTTGCCGAGAACCTGCAGAGTTGCCTCGGCGCCGTTCACCCCCGTCGTGCGAATGCGAAGACAGGAGGTGTTAGCACGCCTCACCCAGTGGCGGTCCATCAGGCTGCTAGTTTGGGTACAGCAACATCGTCAATATGCCTGTCTCTGCACACGGAGGTATGTCTCGGAGTGCATGGCTGGGCCCATTACCTGCGCGCAATGGGTGCATCGGATGTCCTCTAGCGAGGACATCATAAATTTCACGGACGTTACGCCTTCCGGTCGGCCTTGCAATGCGGCTGCAGTGCACCATACCAAACGTGGGTGATCAAATCAAGATCAAGTTGTCCATGCGGGTCAAAATCGATGTTGTGGCTGATGCAGATGCGCTGAGGGTTTTGAAACGGGGTGGAATGATGCGGTGGGGGTCGATTGAAATGGGATGGGACGGTGCGACGGCAGTCAATTTCAACTCGGGATGCTCCAGAGATGACAACGCGATAGAAAGCGGCCCCAAGCACGGGCAATCTACACTATCACGATGGGTAGCCTGTAACCGACACCGAGCGGATATGATTGGTGTCACTAGGACGTCGCACGAGCTCATACATACTCATTCACTGATCGAAGACAAGTACGTGGAACGAAACAGGTAAATCTCTGGTAGACACGACCCGGACGACAATGCCAGCTCTCATTCCTCAGAAATGTGCAGCACCTCCATCTCTTCAGTCTTGGCTGAATGGCCCAGGGCTACTTTCCGGTCCCCCAACCTCTTAGCCACCTCCAGGTCCACGTTTCTGCTGCTTCGGAACCAACGCCTCATGCGCTCCGGTTCCCGTTCAAACTCAGTGATGACACCTATCTTTGTGTGCTTGACTACTTCTGGGAGATCCGAGTCTGCTAGGGCCGCGGCGACGTTTGTGAAGTTGAAATGGTCTCCCTTCCGTGGTCTGAAATGTGCGACGATTACCATCGTGAACAATATCGCAACCAACACGGTTGAGACGAGGACGTGCGAGAACGAAGAGACAAAGATCTGCTGCACGCTCGCGACACGCCCTGGTACATACCCCGTCCCCAGCAGGCCCGACACATACGCTAAAAGAGAAACAGGCGTCATTCGATACGAGAGTAACAGCAGTGAACACACACTTACGTTTCATCGATGCTTTCACCATCTGCGTGTACTCTTGCGCAAGCTGATCCGACGGAAGCGGCGTCAGCGTGAGTGTCGAGTTATCATACTGGGCACCAGAGGGGACCGCCTTCAGCTGGTCGGCCCCAAACATGAAATAGGCTTGTGTCCCAGAGCCGAGACCGAACCATGCAGATGACGCCGGTCCAGAGTCTGCAGTCAGTCCGGATAACGAATACGCGGCGAGCAACGACTTCTGCGTCCAGTCCAGATTACCCTGACTAGGCAATCGTGTGCCGTTGACGAGCGGCTGGACACCCAGTGTCATTGACTCCTGCGTACGCACTTCTCGCGTCTCGATCGTGATGTTCGGTTTGCACACCAGAAAACCGATCTCGTAGTCCGCTCCGATCGTGCTAAATTCCAGTGAGGGAACATTGTTGAAGTCGACAAACAGGGACCATATTGATCCCTTGCGATGTACAGCTTGTGGAGGTACACTGGATGACCGACATGACCATAGCTCCATCTGTGGGTAAGCTACCGGTCGTATAGTTGAACACAGTGACGGTGGGATCATGTACGTTGATGCTTGTTACAAAAAATGAATTCCACGTCGCTGTCCGAAACCGAAATTAATGTCAAGCATCTCATCCCACGGAAAACGAGTGTAGCTATAGACGTACGGAAATAAGAGCTTGGGATGTCGGGTCGGAGATTGAGACCATCTAGGTGCACAGACAAGGCAGTGCGCGGGACATCTGTGCTGTTTATTGTGTAATTGAGTGAGGTGCTAGTGAGATTTGCAAGATTAGCCCAGATGCAGTACGGATTGAGGCCAATGACATCTGTTAACCACCGTGCGCTTTCTGTAGAATTGAGTATCGATGGCGTAGGAACGACGAATCCAGAATACTCTCCCTGCGGGTCGCCCGAAGCTGAAAACAAATAGGAAAGACCGATTTCTCGCTCGGCCCAGACAATCGCCGCTGCATATCCGGGTGCAGGTGAGAATACTGACGAACTTAGCGTCTGGCTACTTGCTACGGGCCTACGATTAATAATAAGACAGTATTCTGATGCATTTAAAGCCTCTTACTGGTATAATGCGAGCGGGGGTATAGCGCCGACGGACAACGCCATGATGGGACCATCCGTGAGGATGGGTTGGATGCTCACTAAAGAAATTAGACCACTGATAATCACGGAGAAATCTGTCACTCACATGCTGCAGGTGCCAGTGTAGAGAGCCCCAAAACAATCACCGCGGCAATGAATGCCATGACGTAGTATACCGAACAGCGTAGATTTACAATAGCCGTGATCGATTCGATGAGGCCATACGATAATGTGGAAATTTCATTCACTGTGCTCAATCGAATGCCTTGGGTAATACTTCGCGTAGAAAGGAGACGGAAAAATCCTTCAGACTGAAACCCATCAGGACTATCAAGGTCTTCTGGGGGGAAATACGCTGACCTGAAGCTCAGAAAGCAGTCCTTTCATTGGGAATAGGGCGAGACTGATGATAACGATGTTGATGGACGTTACTCCGGCTCCGATGTTGGCTAGTTACCAATAAAGCAACTGGTCAGCATTGACGAGGGAGCGAAGATGAATCTTACATAGGAAAATTTGGGACATTAGACCGGTATTGGGGCTGGATACATGCACCGGCACCACCTGATAGTGAACGACATAACAAAACGTAAGATATGCAATACTGATGGCGGGAGCTAGGAACAACGACACCCATCCCCATACGAAGATAAGTATGGGTTCGCGTCGGACCGGATAGCTTTTTAGATCAGAAGAAAGTAGGGTCGTTGTAGATGTTGGGATCTGCTCAACGTCCCGCAGGCCTTCGTTGGTACTGTTCAGGATTGGGGTCGTCGCGGGAGGAAGGTGGCAGTCCCTGTCTGATTCAAGTCTGTTGATGGGGGACGTCTCCATGTTTTCCGAGCTCGAGTTGGCCACACCCAGGTAAAGTTCGACCCCAAGAGACCGGGCGCGCAATGTTCAAGTTTACCAGCGGGGTCATCGATCGTCGCCTATATACATAAAGAGGGTCTGTCAGTCGTGCGTAAGGATACTTTTTACGGTCGCAGTCGGAGTTAAAGATTGGGCAAAGTGATAACTTCGTTTTTGATGAGCCGCGCGACTCAGCCACATTGCATCATGCATCATGGATGCAACCATACATAGCAGTATTCTTTGTTTTCCAACTTACTCCTGGCACATCGTTGCTCGGTGTGAAAATTTCGAGGTCGACCGCGACATCTGCTAAATACTCCCATCTTTAGGCACATAAACATAGCAACACCGGCGTTCAAAATTCACGTTGTCACTATATCCACTCAGAGTACTGTGTTGTGCTGGATGCAAACCACCTTGGGGTCTATCGGCGGATCAATTGCTTTACAGCAAGAGGCTTTATGACGGGCGTTGGCGTAGTGCAACCTTTGTGCCGCTTCATCTGATGCATCGTGGATGCATCCATACATGGTATTCTTTATCACTTTGTGGCTAACGAACCCAACTTACTCGCTGCGCTACCGCCGCACGCGCGCCGCGCTAATCGGGTCGCAGTTATACAATACAACCTTAGACTTGTCGCCGCTCGGCGTGAAATTTTCGAGGTCGACCGCGACATCTGCCAAAAAAACTTCACCTTCAGGCGACATAGCAATGCCAGGGTTCAAATTCCATGTTATCATCGTACCCACTCAGAGTACCGTGCTGTGCCGGATGAAAAACGCCTCGGAATTTACCGGCGGATCAATCACCTCACAGCAAGAGACTTTACAGTGGGCGCTGGCGTGAAATAATTTTTGCATCTTGCCATGAGACCTAATTCTGGACAGTACAAATTGCACTCTATGCCAGTGACACAGATTTATCATATAATTGTGTTCTTTCAGGAACGCTATCTGACCCAGGGCGCTCCTTTCAACTCCCATCAAGCCATATTGTGATTGTCCGAAATCACAGTCGGAAATGAGTTAACGAGACCACATGGTGGGCCGAGCGCGGTGCGCACTGCTTTTCCTGAAATTCCCATGTACTACATAAGGTTAATCCGTACTCAACTACCTCCTGGATCAGGATCGTGAATAACGTGTGCATGTCCCGGGGGTCGTTCTTCCCCTCGCATGACTCATGGCATTCAAGTTTTTACTAACCATTATCCTGTTGCCGCTTCCTTCCGTCCAAGTCTATCCTTGTAAGACAAGTCATAATCGCCGCTGTGTGGAGTCTCACTGATCCCGTCTCAAATAGCATGGGTCAGCCTTCCCATGAATGTTCCAGAGTACATGTCCGATACAGTCTTCAACGGACCGCTTGTCCCAACATTATATGGTACACCTCCACAGTTAATCAACACAACCCTCGACCTCAACACAGCCAAGATTGCGGTCTACTCAAGCAGCTGCGTTTTATGCAGTGGAAACACAACATTTGACCCCACCCTATCTACCACATTCCAGGTGCGATCCGTTTGTCTCGATGCTTCGCACTGTGCAACGTGCCGATCACATGCGCAGGGCCTGAACTATTCGTGGCCATACAATACCGACGCTTATTTCGGAAATATGAGTAGTGATACAATGAGTTTCGGAGGCATTGTATCACTCCCTCAGACAGATTTCGGTTAGTAGCTTGGCATATCTCGGATATTACACTGTTCTCTGACCGCCGACTTGTTGTGGTAGGTCTCATTGAATCAGGTGGCGATAGCTCGCTCAGCTACCTGCTATACAACGGGCGACTGGGTATCTTCCCTGATCCCGTCAATACGACTGCTGCCTCTGAGCATTTCTTATCCCAATTATATGCTAGAAATCAACTTCTCAATCCGGTGATCGGAATAAGATTCGACCCAATAAACCCGAAAATTACAATTGGAGCGTTAGACGAAAACGATTATCAGGGGAATCTGAATTGGGTACCCATCTTCACTCCAAATGACTCATGGAAATTCCGAAATATTTTCAACTTGGATGGTTTGAAGGGTTATAACGGTAGCTTTCTCCCTGAAAGCACTGGTACATATGGAACTATAGATTCAGGTGAGCGAATGTCGGAATCGAGGAGCCCAGTCATTGACGAATATTGGCTGGACCTACCTTCCAACAGTGTACGTCGCTGTCTCCATGCCGGAACTTACTACCTACCTCGATGACGTGGGATACTCTGGCCCGATCAACTACACAATCGAGTCCACTGGGATTGTCGCATATGTCTGCAACTCATCCGAGTATACTCCATATGTAGCTCTGACTGCGACTATCAACGGCGTAGACTATCCCATTGACTCGGCAGGAAGCCTTCTGCGTACACTGTCTCCGCTCGCGGAATGGGGTACCTGTTCTGTCGGATTGAATGAATGGGATTCTTCGGAACCTCACATTAACCTGGGACTGCCATTTCTGAGAAGCATTTACTTGTGAGTTAGCCACCTTCACATAATTGGGCTGCGGATCATCTGGGAGAAGTATTGCTTAATTATTGTATTGCAGGGCATATCGCTTCCCCACGGACTCATGCCCGGGGTTCTATGGTTTTGCCTTTCCTTCAGGAAATATCAATCGTACTTCTGCACAAATCACGCAGACACCAACTACGACGCCTACACAGAGCGCCCAGTGCCTCGTGTTTTCCACTCCCACAGCAACACCTTTACCGAGTTTTGGGACGGTCCAGCAGATGCAGATGTCATCACAGAAGTATCAAGTCTGGGGGGAGCAGATAGAGGTCAGTTTGTTTGGAGAGGAGGCTCTGGGGAACGCCATTGCATGGAACTTGACTGGTTAGAGTTCGTCTCTTTGTGGCCATCGAATGACGGCCCCAACAGATACCAACGGTGTAGTTGGAGGTTCTAGATGTAAAATACGTATTTCGCCTGTTGTAAGCATGCTAGTATTTTATTTGAAGGCTGCTAGGTCACCCTTCTTTGAGAAAACATTAGTACGACCTGTTTTTTCCACACTTGTTCGGCTTGTGGCCCAGTTCTTCTATTTGGGTTTGGTGAGGGTCATTTCACACGCTCAACCTCGCTGCACAGGATCCCGTTACCGCCGGCAGGCCCACTGAATACGAGCCAATTAGTCGGCCAGAGGTCGTTTGTATATTCAAGGCTCTCCTGTTCTTCGCCGCTCCTGTACCATCCCCGTCAATTGAAAAACAAGTCAGACGACCCCGCCGAGGTCGCCAAGCAGGAGGAGCCCGAACTAGCTGAGTCGACAGAAAAATGGAGACAATGCGCACTCGCAAGGCTCACGAGGATCCCGCAAGTTCCTCAGCCGGACTTCCCTCACCCCCGAGCGGCGATCCGGTCGACTCTCCTCCACCTTAACGAACTCCCGCGTCAAGTTCGATAGCCAAACAGTCCGTCCGAGGCTCTGTATACTAAGCAGGGGGTCTCGGTAGCTTAACACTAAAATTCAAGGTTAGTACTTCAATTTGATGGGAGGGCTTTGAGGTGAGAAATGATCAGAGTCCAGGTGTGGCGAACTCTCAAGGCAAAGTGGCCTCTGTGGCTGAATTTTGAGAGTCAATGGCTGATGTTGAGTCGTGAGGTAGTGGTGATTTTCCACCCGAGACCACCGTTTCGCGGATATATGTGCGATTGCCTACGACACAGTTACATTCGGTAGTGACCTAGTGAGTGACTATTGGGATAATACATTACCCTGCTTGCAAGGTTTCGGGTAAGGTTATTCGCCCTTGTCTCACCAAGCCTCATGCATTGGCGTGTAGGTTCAGTGGTCTAATGGTTATGATTTCTGTCTCACACACAGAAGGTTCCCGGTTCGATCCCGGGCTGAACCACCAAATTTTTTGTATAAGTTCATGTCCTCCGAAACGGCTCTGTGATGAATGACCCTGAGCGTGATCACTGGAACACTACCATGGCGGGTGCACACTTTTCATCGTATACTGATCTTCCAATGGTCTCTTCCCCTTCAAATTTTCCGGAGATTTCTCGGTGGTGGAGGTGGCTCCGACCTGAGTGTATTGTTTGCCAAAAGAGAAGCTCAGACATGTAAGTAATCCCAGGGATATAGCAATAGCACCAGCAATACACCTAAGGAAGAGAGACCGTCGATATACATACGCAAAACCACTCATCATCAGACTGGATAGCCTAATGCCATGCTGGTTTGGATAAGGAATCAATCTACACATACAATCTCTGTTTGGAAAGACCGACCTCTTTAACTCATCGCAGTCACCATTAAACAGATCGGCGTCGCCAGGATTTGGGCCTGTGTCGTTGTATTGCCAAAAGGTTGTGTGTTTCCATCCAGCAGGGAGGGTACCGAGATGAGTGGCCCAGTCTGCAATCCACAAAGGGTTGGACGAGCCAAAGACGGCGGTATTACCAGCACAGGAGGTCCACCATCCCGTGGTGGTGTAGATGACTGCGATAAGATGTTAGTCACGCCGTCGCAAACGTCGATCAGGTCGTTCACCTGGGTAACTAGCGAAAGAGACACATTTCGTAAGGAGGTTAGTGTAAGGATATCGAGCGCGAAAGTCATTACCGGCCGGTGTACGCTTTGTACGTGTTCGAGAAATCTTTGATCCACGAGACCATCTCGGAGGCCGTCTGGTTGTAGCATTCGTCTCCGCTGGGGTTATCTATGTGTGGATCAACACACATCTCCTGCGAGAAAGAATCACGACAGACATTCGATGTCGAGTGCTCCAGGAAGCGTCATCCCATCTGCAGTCCAGCCACCTATAAAGGGTGAGCATTTTGCAAGGCACAAGTGCGTAGGAACAGACCTCCATTGTCGATCAAGTACTTTGCCTGAGCAGCACCCGTAGACGAGTCCGGATGCGCAAAATGGTATGCGCCGCGAATAATCCCAACGTTTGCGGCGCCGCTGAACTGGGATTCGAAGTAGGGCGAGACATATGCTGCAAACGACGGGGTCGCTCAGTACATGGGAAGAACGGAAAAGAAGGATGTCGAACTTGTCCCTTCAGTAGCCTTGACGAAGGCGAACTTGATACCATTCGCAGCAACGCTTTTCCAGTCGACGTTACCCTGCCAGCTGGAGACATCGATTCCCTGTGGATCGGAATCAGAACGCTCAGCCGGTGCGGCTCGAACAACGGCGAACGCGAACGCGAATAAGCCGAGATGTTTCATCACGGTAGAAGTTGCTTCTCAAACGAGACGATGAGGCTACCAGTCCATTTCACGCGTTTCTTAAGATCAGAGAACTCGCCGACTGCCGTGTTACCAAATGCTATATGTCGGTTTTCGTTCATGACACGGCTGCCATCACATATGACCTCGGAAGAAATTCAGGTCACGTAACTTCAAGAAGTTTATAAGGATAAATTCATGGGGATGCTGGAATGCATCAAAAACTCTCAAAATTCGTCTACCACTAGCACATGGTTAACCTAAGGTGGCAGTTCTGGTAACGACGCACCCTGACGGTGAAATTTGGGAGGGCCCCACGTCGGTGTTGGGTCGGCTTGGGTGAATTGTGATTGGGAGCCGTGAATCAGTGTGTAATTCTACTGGCAGTAGAGTCATGGTCACTCACGCTGTGATACAGATCTACCCCAGGCCTGAATCGCGGACAACCCGTATCTGCCCTCGGCAGTGGCAGGCACGACATCAACGAGCAGCATCATGATGCAACCTTCATTGTGGGCATGAGTTTGCTAATTGCCAGTCTAAACCTCCGCCCATCGGCACGTGCCTCCGGCGAACGTAGTCCCCGGCTAAGGCTGTGGTCGTCATCAAGGTTGACGTTGAGCGGTATGAGAACCATAGCCTCATGACATCACTGATGTGGTATCTTTCGATTTGTTTCGCGACGGCGACGGGTCACGGGACTCTGAGTGGTTCCGACGCATTGGCCCAGTGTGCACATAAACCGTAGCTCGGATAGCCACAAAGCACGCTGGCTGGTAGCCTGCAAATCAAGCTGTGTTTCTACTCCCTCTGTTAAGCGCTGCGGGATAGAACCGAACAATTACTAGGCGAGATATCATTAGACTCAGCACATGATATCCTGTTCAAACGTTCTCTTGTGATCACTAGCGAGTGAGTTGGGATTGCGCAAATGGTGATAATACATGCATGTGTTGCGGTTGTATGTGTAGTGTTAGATAAAGAAAGCAAATGAAAAAGTGGAATCAAAGATGTCGGTGTGGTCTACAGTGGCATCTATAAGCGTGGATGATCCGGCGAACGAGCACGATTGTCTATACAATCTCGTGATCATCCGAGAGGTCGAGAGAGGTAACCATCTAGCACGCAACACGGTAAATGGGTGGCGGCGCATCCTCATACAGATAGCGTGTCCCGCCATCGCTCGGCGATAGCCTCGCCCTTGAAGACCTCATGCAGCACCTCCTTCACGTCTTCCACGTACACAAATCGAATCCCAGTCTTGACACTCTCGGGAACATTTTCCTCGATATCAGCGCGGTTGGCAGCAGGCGCAAGGATGGTAGTAATCCCCGCTCGGTGTGCAGCAAGGATCTTCTCTTTCAGCCCACCCACGGGAAGAACTTGGCCCACAAGCGAGATTTCGCCCGTCATGGCTACCACAAAGGCATACACATGAGTTACAAAAAGGATGAGGAATATGACTCAAAGAATACCCACCAATATCGGGATTTATTCGCGTTTTCGTAAAGAGCGAGACAAGGGCAGACAAGATGGCAGTTCCTGCACTCGGTCCTTCCTTACCAATACTCCCCTCAGGCATGTGAATGTGGATGTCACGATCGGTCAGGAATTGTTCGTCTGGTGATGTAGTGATCCCCAGCTGATACGCGTGCGCCTTGACCCAACTCAAGCCAATCTGGGCGCTCTCTCGGATGACTTCGCCCAGTTTTCCGGTCAACTGTAGGCCCCCTTTGCCAGGCATGCTCTGGCACGTACGTAAGTACAATGTAGTAGGTCAGTACATGTACTTACCGTAGCTTCGACGGGCATAACAGCACCCGACCCATTGCCCAAATAGCCAAGACCCGTGCTAACACCCGGCGGTGGTGGAGTGACATACATTCTATCTTTGTGGTACACCGGGGGGCCGACGTAATCCTTGAGATTCTCTGGGGTGACCCTCACATGTATACTTTCAGGGACCTTTAGTGGTTGGCGTCTCTGCGTCGTCACAGTTTTGCGTTCCGATGATTCATGGGCAAGAGTTTCAGTGGCTTCACTTGCTTCATTCAATAAAGGCTCTTGGGATTCTACCGTTCTCGATTCGGCGCTTACTGCTCCGGCAGTTGGTGTTGGTTCGGGGAAAACGTCTTCGCCAAGATCCTGAATCAGTTTAAGGGCCGCTTTCCGGTATATCTGTGAGTCGGCGCAATCAGACCCTATCATAGAAAATTCCTAATGAAATGTACCTTATCGATGTGCTTCTTCAAGTTCCGCACGCCGCTCTCACGGCAATAATATTTGATGAGTACATCCACTGCAGATGGATCGAGAAGGACGTCCGCGTCTTTAAGGCCAGAAGCTTGCTTTGCCTGCGGACCGAGATATTTCTCCGCAATTACACATTTCTCCTCCGAGACGTAGCCACTAACTTCCAGAACCTCCATTCGATCTAGCAAGGGTGCGGGTATTGTGTCGAGAGTATTCGCTGGTATTATGCTGTGAACGCGAGCCTCGCACACAAACGTTTATGGTCACTCACCTGTGCAAACGAAGAGCACACGAGAGAGATCGACAGGGACGTCCATGCTTGACGCATGCTAGGTAAATCAAGGGTAAAAAAAACTGAGCCTAACACGCACTAATGATCTAAGAACCCGTTGTTCTGTTCGGGATCCAACATCTCCAGCAGCGCGCTCGCCGGATCACCATTGATTCCTCTACCAATCTTGTCCACTTCATCGATCAAAACCAGAGGATTCTCTGTACCAACTCTCTTCAAGGCTTGAATGATCTTTCCGGGGAGCGCACCAACATATGTCCTCCGGTGGCCTTTAATTTCGGCAACATCGGTTAAACCACCGACCGAGAACCGGAAGAATTGTCTGTTCAATGCGCGTGCAATAGATTTGCCTATGGAGGTTTTCCCGACACCAGGAGGACCGACCAAACAGATGATCTTTCCTTCAACCGTTCCACGGAGCTTACCCACGGCAAGGAACTCGAGGATACGATCTTTGACATCTTTGAGACCGTAATGGTCTTCGTCCAGGACCCTCTGGGCATGCGCGATCGAATAGTTCTCCGGGGAATGTTGGCCCCAAGGAATCTAAAGAAATTAAATACGTAGCATAAAATCCGCAAGTGCTAAAAACTCGCCTGGGTAAGCCATTCAAGGTAATTGCGAGTCACGTTTGCCTCTGAAGCCGCAGGTTCCAAGCCCATGAGCTTATTCAGTTCCTCGTCAAAGACTTTCCGAACGCCGTCGGGCATTTTCAACGCAGCAGCCCGCTCTTTGAACTTTTCGATGAGCTTATCCTTGCCGTCTGACTCCATACCCAGCTCCTTCTTGATGCCTTTGAGTTGCTCCATCAGGTAGTACTCGCGTTGCCTTTTCGCAATCTTGCTGTCAACGTCACGAGACAATTTACTCTGCAACTGAGCGTTTATGAGCTCTTTCTTAAGCACCAACAAGGCCTTGCGCAGACGATCCTCAACAGTGAGACTCTCCAAGACGTCCTGGAGTTCACCAACATCACCACTTGATACAGCCGCTGCAAAATCTGCAAGCTTGTCGGGCTCATCAAAGACATTCGAAGCGACCTGGTTGATCGAGAAGTTGGTAATCTGGTCTCGGAAGAGCGGGTTGAGCTGAGCGATGTCCTTGAACACAGAAACAATCTCCGACATAAAGGCTCGGATATACTGGTCGTCTTTATTGTATGGTTGGGTGAGGAGGTTCTCAACTTGGACGATTGAAATTGCATGGTTATGTAAGAACGACGTTTGCACCGGACCTGTGGCTGTATCGGTATCGCGACGGAGACAAGGGAGAATACTTACCGGGAGGAATCGTCGCCTCGTCTTTAGCGTGTTCGGGAGAAGGGGATTGCGGAGGCGTGTCCGGTGGTGTGACGGTTTGAACAGCATCATCTAAAATTACACTGGCGAGTGGCGGATGTCCGCCAGCCTTGAGTAATTCCGTAATCTTTATCCGCCTATGCGGATACAAGACAGCTGTGAGACCCTCCTCCTTTTCCTCGCCTGAACCGGAAGTCGCGGAGAATATACTTGTGACCTGAGCAAAAACACCGACGGGATACACTGAGTTGACATCCGTGATGATGTCGCTGTCCGTATTCTCGTCCTTGAGAAGGAAGGCACCGAGGTAGGGTTGTCCACGTTTCATCATCTCCTTGATGGTAGCGACCACTGCGGGATTACGAACGACAACGGCTTTATAGAAACCGGGGAAGAGAGGGCGTCGGGCGATAGGAAGAGCAAGAACCTGTGGGTATACTTCCGGGACGGACTGCTTGGCAATCGAACTTGGCGTGGGAGTCCGTTGAGGTGGAGGAGAGTCGACTGGATCGCTGCCGTCGCCGCTCGAGGATGAGGGAAGTGAACCAGCAGAGGAACCTGCGGGATCCTCGTCCTGTGGACCTTGTGAGCTTACGTGGTCTCCATTTTTCTCCGTCGACTCGGCTGGTTCGGGCTCTTCTTGCTCGGCAACCTCGGAGGGGTCGTCTGACTTGCCTTTCGGCCAGCGGGGATGGTGCAGGAGCGGCGAAGAGCGGGAAAAGGAGAGTCTTGAGGATGTAAAGGTCCTCTGGCCTGCTAATTGGCTCGTGTTCAGAGAGCCTGCCGGGTGTAACGGGATCGTGTGCAGTGAGGTTGACTGTGTGAAAGCCAACAGACGCGCACGACACGCGGCATTGGCACGAAGGCTACGTGCAAAGGACATTCGAAGGTAAATGACCTTCACCAAACCCAAATAAAAGAACTGGCGGGCCGAGTGGGTGTGGACCAAGAACAAGTCGTAATGTTCTCTCACAGAAGAAGGCTGACTCAGCAACCTTCCAATAAAATACTAGCATACTATAAAGCTAAATACATACTTACATCCGAAACATCCAGTTACATGGGACCATCATTCGATGGCCACAAAGAAACTAATTCCAGCCAGTCAAGTTCCACGCAATGGCATTTCCTAGAGCCTCCTCTCCAAACAAACTGACCTCTATCTGCTCACCCCAGACTTGATACTTCTGTGATGACATCTGCATCTGCTGGACTGTTCCAAAACTCGGTGAAGGTGTTGCTGTGGGACTGGAAAATACGAGACACTGGGCGCTCTGTGTAGGTGTCGCAGTTGGTGTCTGCGCGATTTGTGCAGAGGTACGATTGACATTTCCTGAAGGGAAGGCAAAACCGTAGAACCCCGGGCATGAGCCAGTAGGGAAGCGATATGCCCTGCAGTACAATAATTAACAACCCATTTCCCAAACGATCTGCAGCCTGCTCATGGGAGGGTAGTCAACTCACAAGTATATACTTCTCAGAAACGGCAATCCCAAAGTAATGTGAGGCTCCGCAGAATTCCATTCGTCCAATCCGACAGAACAGGTACCCCATTCTGTGAGCGGAGATGATGTACGCAGAAGGCTTCCTGCCGAGTCAATGGGATAGTCCACGCCGTTGATGGTCGCAGTCAGAGCCACATATGGAGTATACTCGGATGAGTTGCAGACATATGCGACAATCCCAATGGACTCGATGGTGTAGTTGATCGGGCCAGAGTATCCCACATCATCGAGGTAGGTAGTGAGTTCCGGCATAGAGACAGCGACATACACTGTTGGAAGGCAGATCCAGCCAATGGTATTTTGTCAATGGCCAGGCTCCTCAATTCCAACGCTTACCTGAATCTATAGTTCCATATGTACCAGTACTCTCAGGAAGAAAACTACCGTTATAACCCTTCAAACCATCCAGGTTGAAAATATTTCGGAATTTCCATGAGTCATTTGGAGTGAAGATGGGTACCCAATTCAGATTGCCTTGATAATCGTTTTCGTCTAACGCTCCAATTGTAATTCTCGGGTTTATTGGGTCGAATCTTATTCCGACCACCGGATTGAGAAGTTGATTTCTAGCATATAATTGGGATAAGAAATGCTCAGAGGCAGCAGTCGTATTGACGGGATCAGGGAAAATGCCCAGTCGCCCATTGTATAGCAGGTAACTGAGCGAGCTATCGCCACCTGATTCAATGAGACCTGCCACATCAGGTCGACGGTCAGAGAACAGTGGAATGTCCAAGATATGCCCAACTACTAACCGAAATCTGTCTGAGGGAGTGATACAATGCCTCCGAAACTCATTGTATCACTGCTCATGTTTCCAAAATAGGCGTTGGTATTGTATGGCCACGAATAGTTCAGGCCCTGCGCATGTGATCGGCACATTGCACAATACGAAGGATTAGAACGAATGCATCGCACCTGGAAGGTGGTAGATAGGGCGGGGTCAAATGTTGTGTTTCCACTGCATAAAACGCAGTTGCTTGAGTAGACCGCAATCTTGGCTGTGTTGAGGTCGAGAGTTGTGTTGATTAGCTGTGGAGGTGTACCATATAATGTTGGGACAAGCGGTCCGTTGAAGACTGTATCGGACATGTACTCTGGAACATTCATGGGAAGGCTGACCCATGCTATTTGAGACGAGATCAGTGAGACTCCACACAGCGGCGATATTGACTTGTCTTACAAGGATTGGCCTGGACGGAAGAGAGCAGCAACAGGATAATGGTTAGTAAAAACTTGAATGCCATGAATCGTGCGAGGGGAAGAACGACCCCCGGAACGTGCATGCGTTATTCACGATCCTGATCCAGGAGGTAGTTGAGTACGGATTAATCTTATGTAGTGCATGGGAATTCCAGGAAAAGCAGTACGTACCGTGCTCAAACCACCATGCGGTCTCATCAATACCATGACTAGTGCCGCATTTCAGACAATCACAATATGACTTGATGGGCGTTGAACGGAGCGCCCTGGCTCAGAGAGCGTTCCTGAAAAAAATACATAAGTATATGATAAATCTGTGCCACTGGAATAGGGGTGCAATCTCAAGCTGTACTGTTCAAAAATTCTACCCTCTTAGGCCTCATGGCAAGATCCAAAAACCGCTTCACGCCAGCGCCAACTATGGAGCCTTTCGCCGTAAGGTCATTGATCCGCTGGCAGACTCCAAGGCGATTTGCATCCGGCACAGCACAGTACTCGGAGTGGATAACGCGAATTTTGAACGCTGGTGTTGCTATGCATGTCTATGTGCCTGAAGGAGATGTTATGGTCGACGATTTCACGCCGAGCGACGACGAGCCTAAGGTTGTATAACTTGTAAGCCAATTGGTGCAACTGTGTTCCGATAAGTGCGTGCGATTGTAGTGCAGCGAGCAGGTTGGGTTCGTGAAGAATACTGCCATGTACGGATGCATCAATCAGTCAGCCGAAATTAGGTTGAAAGTGTCTTTGCACAGCTCCCAAGTTGTCATCCACATATGATATCTCTTGGCAACTCTATTCATTTGACTGCAGGCGAAATCGGTGCTCAGGAATCGTGCAAAAGTACCGTCAAAACAATACGTCGTTAGCCTTACTCGACAATCTGATGCGCCGGTGTGGCTGAGTCGTTGCCATCAAAGACACAACTCATCATTTTTGCCCAATCTCTAACTCCGACTGCGAGCGTAAGAAGTACCCTTTACGGATGGCTGACGGGCCCTTCTTCATATATATAGATGGTGACGATCGACGACTCCGCTAGCAGACTTTAACATTGTGCGGCCGGTCTCTTAGCGTCGAACTTTACCTGGGTATGGCGGACTTGGACTCGGAAAGCATGGAGATGTCCCCGATCAACAAGCTTGAATCAGACAAGGATTCCCACCTTCCTCCCGCGACCACTTCAAGCCTGAACAGTGCCAACGAAGATCTGCAGGACGTTGAACAGATCCAGACATCTACAGCGGCTCTGATTTCTTCTGATCTAAAAAGCAAACCCTTGCTTATTTTCGCATGGAGATGGGCGTTGTTGTTCCTAGCCCCCGCCATCAGTACTGCATATCTTGCGTTTTGTTATATCGTTCACTATCAGGTGGTGCCAGTGCATGTATCTGGCCTCAATGCCGGTCTAATGTCCCAAGTTTTCCTAAGTAAGATACCTCTTCGCTCCCTCGTCAGTGCTGACCTGCTGCTTCACAAGCTAACATCGGAGCTGGAATAACGTCCATCAACATCGTTATCATCAGTCTCGCCCTATTCCCACTGAAAGGACTGCTTTCTGAGCTTCAGGTCAGCGTATTTCCCCCAGAAGACCTTGATAATCCTGATTGGTTTCAGTCTGAAGAATTTTTCCGTCTCCTTTCTACGCGAAGTGTTGCTCAAGGCATTCAATTGAGCACAGTGAATGGAATTTCTACATTGTCGTATGGCCCCATCGAATCGATCACGGCTATTATAAGTCTACGCTGTTCGGTATACTACGTCATGACATTCATTGCTGCGGTGTTTATTTTGGGACTCTCTACACTAGCACCTGCAGCGTGTGAGTGGCAGACTTCTCCGTGATTATCGGTGGTCTAATTTCATTAGTGAGCATCCAACCTATCCTCGTGGATGGTCCCATCATGGCATTGTCTGTCGGCGCTATACCCCCGCTCGCGTTATACCAGTAGGAGGTTCTTAGTGCTCTTGCATCAGAATACTGTCTTATCATTAATCATAGGCCAGTGGCGGGTGGCCAGACGTTAGAGCCGACATTATTCTCACCTGCACCCGGATATGCAGCGGCGATTGTCTGGGCCGAGCGAGAAATCGGTCTTTCCTATTCGTTTTCAGTTTCGGATGACCCACAGGGAGAGTATTCTGGATTCGTTGTCCCTACGCCATCGATACTCAATTCTACAGAAAGCGCACGGTGGTTAACAGATATCATTGGCCTAAATCCATACTGCACCTGGGCTACTCCGGTGAATCTCACCAGCACCTCAGTCAATTATACAATGAACAGCACAAGTGCCCCGCCCACTGCCTTGTCTGTGCACCTAGACGGTCTCAATCTCCAAGCCGACATCCCAAGCTCTTATTTCCGTACGTCTATAGCTACACTTATTCTCCAAGGGATGAGATGCTCGACATTAATTTCCGTTTCGGACAGCGACGTGGAATTCATTTTTTGTAACAAGCATCAATGTACATAATCCCACCGTCACTGTGTTCAACTATACGACCGGTAGCTTACCCACAGATGGAGCTATGGTCATGTCGGTCATCCAATGCGCTTCCACAAGCTGTACAGCACAGTCGATCAACATCATTTCCCTGTTTGTCGATTTCACTAATGTCCCATCGCTGAAGTTTAGCACCATTGGAGCGGACTACGAGATTGGATTTCTGGTGTGCAAACCAAATATCACGATCGAGACGCGAGAAGTGCGTACGCAGGGGTCAATGACGTTGGGAGTCCAGCCGCTCGCCAGCAGCGCACCGTTGCCTAGCCAGGGTAATCTGGACTGGACGCAGACGTCGCTGCTCGTCGCATTTTCGTTGTCCGGACTGACGGCCGACTCTGGACCCCCATCGTCCGCATGGTTCGGTCTCGGCTCTGGGACACAGGCCGATTTCATGTTCGGCGCAGACCAGATGAACGCGATCCCCACTGGTGCTCAGTACGAAAACTCGACTCTCACGCTGACGCCTCTTCCGTCGGATCAGCTTGCGCAAGGGTACACGCAGATGGTGAAAGCGTCGATGAAGCGTATGTGTGTGTTCACTGTCGCCGCTCCCGTATTGAATGATGCCTGTTTTTTTAGCGTACGTGTCTGGCCTGCTGGGGACGGCGTATGTGCCAGGGCGTGTCGCGAGCGTGCAGCAGATCTTTGTCTCTTCGCTCTCGCACGTCCTCGTCTCGACCGTGTTGGTTGCGATATTGTTCACGATGGCGATCGTTGCACATTTCAGACCACGGAAGGGAGACCATTTCAATCTCACGAACGTCGCCGCGGCTCTAGCAGATTCGGATCTCCCAGAAGTGGTCAAGCATACGAAGATGGGTGTCATCGCGGAGTTTGAACGGGAACCGAGGGGCAGGAGGCGTTGGTTCCGAAGTAGCAAAAACGTGGACCGGGAGGTGGCTAGGAGGCTGGGGAACTGGAAGGTGGCCCTGGGTCGTTCTGCCAAGGCTGAAGAGCTGGAGGCACTGCATATTTCTAGGGGATAAGAGGGTTGGCGTTGTGGCCCAGGTCGTGTCCACCAGAGATTTACCAGTTTCATTCCGCGTACGTGTCTTTGATCCATGTATGAGTATGTATGCGCTCGTGCGACGTCCTAACACCAATCACATCCTCTCGGTATCGGTTACGACGCTAGCCATCGTGATAGCCGCTTGCAGTCGCTTTCTATCGAGCTGTTGTCTTTGAAGGCAACGTGAGCATCCAGAGTTGGAATCGACCGCCGTCGCATCCTTCCATACCGTTTCAAAATCCTCGGCGCGTCTGACATCGGCCACACCATCGCTTTTTACCACGATACATTGATATGATCACTCACGTTTGGCATGATTTACGTCCGTTGTAAGGATGACTGTAAGGTGTGGAGTCCGTGAAGCCTATGGCATCCTCGCTAAGGACATTCGATGCATCCATTGCGCGCGGGAGAGGAATGCACCCAGCCGTCCGCTCCGAAACATACAGTACCTCTATGTGTAGAGACAGACATATTGATGTTGCTGTACCCAAACTAGCGCCCTGATGGACCGTCACTGGGTGCCTCCTGTCTTCGCGAAAAAGTCCATCCGCGTAAGCCAGTATAGGTGATCCAAGCGTTGGACGCAGAAAATAATTGGACGCGATAGTAGATATAAGTCCGTGACAGGTTGGAAGCCATAAGCAGCGGAAGAGGCACCTATACAACTCGTACCTTCGCAAACTCAGCATGTGTCTCTGAATGAACCCGTGCTAGGTCTCGCCTAAATCCACCAGATGGCTGGGCAGTGGTTTCCGCCCATCACGGACGATCTCGCGTGTGTCGCCACACCCTTGAAGATACCAGTTATGCATGGGGGAGAGTTGCTTGCACTAGAAAGGTTGCCAGGATCGTCCACCGGGAAGGGGTGAGGACGACTTACAACCATCGACATTATTCGCAATGACATACTGGTTTCTACACAGTATTGTTGTATCAATACTCGATTTGCGCGCAGTCCTCCTGCGCTGATCCACATGATGGGCGTTGGAACTTTAGACGCTCGACGACCACCGTGGGAACAAAAGTGTGCTGAACCCTTGGAACTTTGCCCAATAGGCAAAGTCACCTAGTATAGGGATCTGTACAGTACCCTCTTCAAGGCACCCCGGACCAGGCACTAGGCACCGTGTGACCGCGGGCCTGTTCCACTGACTTCAACTTGTTACTCCAACTCTATCCGATTGATGGGATGACATGCCAGTTCGAACGCCCCCAGACAAAGTGACATGGCAATGACAGGGTCTCCTTGGAGATCTGTGCTAACCTGATTGGCTCCAAGGGATCGAGCCTAATTTGCATCCGCCACTATCTCGTCTCTCTTTGACGACCGTTTCAGGAGGGCCAAGCGAGATAGACTTAAAAAAAAAAAGCCTAATTCATGTCAGACGGTTGATCATATCAATTTTGACCTTTTTCAAACCTCGGCGGAGGAAGGCGTCAGTGTACCGTGTATCTGTATTTGCTGTCGGGGCTGACCAACACCTTCCATTGGGGCATACAACAGGTCGACCGCCATGGAATCGCAGCACGTCTTCCGATTAATGAATTTTTGACGATGGACGATGATCGATAGGTGTCCATCGACGTTGGTCGGCTGTCGTTTCTACGTTGCATTCGGATCCCCCTATCTGTTTCGCGGACCAAGTTCAGGTCGAGATCCGTTATATATCGGTTACCTTGATCCATCCTGCTCTCTTTCGAGTTTCATTCCCTTGTCACGCCCTGATCACGTACACGACCGAAGTCTTCCTCTCCTGGAGTCGAGCGCAACACAGCCAAACGCAAAGACAAGGTTGACATGGACTGCCACAACGTTTTCGAGTGAGTGCCTGGTGTGGCGATTGAAACGCGAGTCTAACGTTGGCGCCAATCCAGTGTCAGTGGCCAACTCTCCAGTGGGATGCAGGCCATGCTGCGCCCTCCGTCTCCATCGCCTAGCAACGTGATGATGGAATGGTTTCGCCACCCCACACCGTCTTTCGAACGTAATTTCGTACGTTTCGTTTTTGCATGAAACACGCGACATTCATTTTCACGCGGCGGACAAGTGCTCCAATTTTACATGTTGTGGCCAGCCTCTCGCAGACCTGCACGCGCTCGTCGATCACGTCGAAGAAGTGCATGTTGTCGTGGCTGGACCGGACGGGAACGAGGTTCAGCCTCGCGCACGGATGCGTTCGGGGCCAGATTCGCCTCGACGTGGTGCGATGCCGTACGCAGGGGTGGACTGGTTGGATCCGCCGACTGAAACGCAGGGTGCTGCGCATGCGCGGCGCGGCTCTGCGACGCGTCGTGAGCCGATGTCGGAGCAGCTCTGTTTGCCCCCCTCTTCGTTCATGCCAGCGACACACGTGCACGGGGGAGGCGAACGCAGCCCGTCACCGAGTGCTGTGTCTTGTATAACCCCACGAATGGGGAAGAAACGGCCTCGTGGACCTGGGGTGTCGCGAGGGCGGGGCAAGTCGCATAAGTGCCCGGTGAGTCATGGCTCGGTTTCTCCCGATTCGTAAATGATGAGGTATATATTTAATATTCATGTGGGTGATTTAGCGCGCGGGGTGTACCAAAGTGGGTTAAGTGCTTGGCTTGTGTGGTGATTCGCTGACGAATGGTATTTTTGGGAATGCGTGCATTTTTGGGGGAGTGCAGACGTATCTGAATCCGAACGGACTCAAGTATCATTTGGAGAAAGGCACGTGTAGTTTCGAGGACACGCTGCAGCTGGGAGAGGCAGGGAGCTTTGGATGATTGTGCGTTTTGTACGTTTATGCGATCGGTGGGTGGCGCACTTATTACATACTCAGAGGATGAGGTGTACAAGGATGTTTTGGTAAAAATAAGGACACGCTACCCCACACTTCGATTGGAGAGACGAGGAGAGGGGAAGAGGCGCGGCTGCATCTCAGGTGAGATCCGCAGAGGGGCTGGGAAGGATTCCCCACGCCCCAGGCCCCCATCTCTGGATCGAAACGCGGGGTCGGCTCGCCGCGGGTGATCCTAGCCTGTGCCGGCGCAAGTGGATGGCTGAGCGTGCCGGCGTGGCGGACGGTGCGAAGGGGGTTGGTTGATTGGCCGGGCTGCGGTCTCACGGTGTTTTCCGAGGGTGCCTTAGAAAGTGGCTGCGGTACATACGAGCTACTATAGGGCAGTAGTTGCCTAGACGTTCATACGTGGCCTCGTGATGGGCCGGCTAAACTGGAGACTACTGTCTCCGCAAGGGAATAATAAAGCGAGTTCCTAGAGTGGCGAGCTGGGCGTGTTGTGCCTGGGATCGATCAGACGGGAGAAATCGGGGCCACGGGCCAAAAATGCGACTGGACGAGGAGCAGCGGGCAGCGAGTGCACGCGGGCTGAGGAAGATCCGACAAGTACAGTACGAAAGCGAGCGGGCATTACGTGGAGATAAATGAAAAGGAAATATGCAAATGGCAGGATAACAAGAGACAGAGACGATTGGAGGATTCACATGAGAGACATTTAATTTATAAATTTTTTTGCGATATGATAAATAGTAAATAAATAAATAATGTAATATAATACCGGCCCGCATGAGAGGGAGTGAATTTGTAACCTTGAATGCCAGCTGCTCTGGCTGGGGCCGTTTCGCTCACAAGGCTGTCTCGTCATCAACGCCTTCTTTCCCTCCCGTCCCAAGGACACGACCGCCCCCGTGTTTTTTTCTTTTCTTTTCTTTTTTTCTCTTTTCTAATTTAATTGGTGCGTTCGTGTCCCCGTCGCGCACGGATCACCCCCGCCCGCGCTCCTCGGTCTCGTCATCAGCGAACTCTCCATTCGCCTCTTTTCGCTAGCTCTTCTTACGGGGCTCCTTCCAATCCCCCCCTCCCCTCCCCCTCCTCCCCCCATCCATGTTGGCCACCTTCCCCGTGCCAATTCTCTCCGTCACCGCAGACGCTGTCAGGGACCTCCAGGGTCAGGACGCGCTCTACAATCTCTGGACAGGTATTCTCTCTCCTTTTATCGTCATATCGCACATCCAATCCCTTTATCAGTCTTCACAAAGTGCAAAGAGTCCGTTCAAGATGGCCGCCGTCTCGAAAACATCTCTTGGCGCCTCTGGTATCGCGAACACACCCAGTCCCAGTCCGCCTTCCAGCCATCCAGCCCCGACTCGGCCACCCCACACCCGAACGACGAC